>JAXQGU010000081.1:0-258183 GCA_037040355.1 Cutaneotrichosporon sp. M94-02A
AGTGGTAGCGCGGCAGACTTCGAGGTCTTCATCTACGATCTGTAGGTCGTCGGTTCAATCCCGGCAGGGCATTTATCTTTTGGCACCGCCAGTGCCTAATTTGGTTCCGTCCCTGCCAGCGTGGCATTCATCGTCGCTCAGAACCCCTGTCAAACGGCGGCACAAGGGACGGGCTGCCCTCATGAGAGGCCCTGGTGAAAGGATCGGTCGTGCAAGCGGAATGAAGGCGATATCCTTTCATAGCAGCGCTGCTTGCGCGCTCGACTCACAGGAGAGTTTTAATACGCGCAGCTTCTCTAAACTCTGATAGCGCCTGCTTCCAACCAAGTTTCTTATGACAGCTATAGTCGTCAAGGGTGCGGGCGGGATGACGCCGGACGACAACGAATCTTCACCTTCTGAGTCTTCGCAGCTAACGACAATCACGCGATGGGATGGGTCTGTTCAATCGTCCGCGGATGCTTTCAAGATGCCCCCTGAATGGGACTTCGCACCCGGTGATGATTGGACCGGCTATGATTGGGGCGAGACGTGGACAATCCCCGACATGAATACCCCGCTTTATCCGCAAATGCTGACTGTAGCGCCCATGCAGTGAGTGAGCGCGGAAGAAGGGACAACAGACCGCCTGCAGGCGATGGCGTCTCCTGATACATACTGACGGAAGTTCAGAGAAATTGATGCTTTCGCAAACTCGTGTGGCTTCACGGTCATGAATCCATTGAACGGCAGCGATGCTTATAGCTGCGACCCTCTTTACGACGAGCTATACTGGCCTACCTTTGCTGGTGGCCCGTTCACGCAGCAAGCCAGGCTTGACGCGAGCCCTCCACTCTTTGAGGCGACACAACACCTCGACCCCTCGCTGGGATCGCTTCACTACGCTCAAACGGGTGCTCAACTCATGACACCCGATGTTTGCCATATGCCGCAGACCGGAATTATAGCCCCTGAAATCTGGCTTCAGCCCTGGGATGCTAAACCTACCGAGCGTCCCGACGTTCGCCAGCCAATGCACGACCAAGGTGAAAATACATCGCTATCAGTCGGGTCCAGCGGATCTTCTCCTCATGCTCCGGTGCCAGTATCACAAGACGACAAATCAGCCATTTCGGATGATCGCCATCTCAACGAAGTCGAAAAGGAATTCGGGGATGCTCCCGCAGCTGACGCCCCAGCAGAACGACCAGCTCCGGAGCTAGATTGCGCGGCCCTTTCGTCAACTGAGGGGCAGCTCTTCACTTGGACCACTGATGATGCTTATCTCGACCAGGTCTACAGAGCGCAGAGATGGTTGACAGTTCATGACCAAGGTGTGTGCCGTGCGGATTCAAGAGAGGAGATGACGTCCTTCGGAGACGCCTCGAAGGCAGAACCTCTTCAGATCTCACTCGGATTCAATGATACAAGCATCAGCTTCCGGGACCGATTGGATATGCTCTGTCTCCAGACCAGGGCGCATTTCAAGGCCAGAAGCAACAAGTGCACCGCAGACGACTGTTCCCGGGACGGAAAAATTGTCCAGAAAAGAACTTCCAGCCGAATCGAGGCATTGCAGATCCGATGCGAGACACACACGGGCAACTTCGGCATACTCAGGACGTGTGAGGAGGACCACCTGGGCATCGATGGTAGCAGGATCGCCATTCGGGCGCTCATAGCAAAGCAGAAATCACGACGCACTGGTAAAATGGGCTTCTTCTGCCAAAACTGCCGAGTGCCGACAGGTACCGATCAGTAGTCGGCAATCGCTTCTGTGAGGCTATGTGCAGCCAAGTCTGGGCAGCGGTCGAACGTCTTGTAGCGTACAGTGCCGCCAGCTCTTGGCCTCTGGAACTGAATCAGACGGATGTATGCGAGGCATGACTGTACCTAGTCCGTGTCGTGCTCTACTATCTCGGCTGGCTGTCATAGTCCAGTACTGCACCCGGAGTTATCACGAAGGGCGCACTTCGATTCTGGTGAGATGGACCACGTGTTCGCCGGGTTTCCATGAGACATCGCCATTGTACATACTCTCCCCTCTGCGAGCGGAAGGCCAATCCTCGCTTTGTCAACCGGTAAAAAGCGAAGCCCTGGTGAAAGGATTATGTCGCTTGCGAACCACCAACCTCGCTTCCTACGCGAGACTGACTCAAGGCTCCCAACGTTCGCAAAAGGTACATAGGTGCTGTGTGTATGGGATTGCCACCATGGCATAGCCGGCATCCATAGGTCACGTATACCTCCATACTCTGCTATCAATTTTGGTGATAATGTGGCGGCTTGATGGACAAGAGGCTAATGGCCGGTCGCAGGAGGATCACACCGGTTCCTATCAGTTCTCGGCTGGCAGAGGACCAGCCCAGCAGAACACTGGACCGTCTGCAGGTCTTCATCGCCATCCGACCGTCCAATCGACTGCCGGGCTGCCCCAGACACGGCGGCTGCGAGCGGGCGGACCCGGACCAGGATTCGAAAGCTTGGACGACATGCTCGATGACTGTCTGCCTACTGCCCCTCAGCGTGAGTCCGAGTAGCATTAAGTAGAACGGCTTCATGGCCAGGCGGAAGTGAAGCAAGGCCTGGTGTGAACGGTGAGTTCGAACGGGATGGCGCTGACACCATTCTTAGCCTCACGCCGGAACGGATTCCCCGACCATTGGCAGGCCACTGTCCCGAATAGTGGAATCAGTTACTATCCGCCAGCAAATTCGACGTCGACACCTGTCGCTGACGCCGTCCTCCAGTTCGGGATTCATCCCACTGACATGACGGACGAGCTGCGCCGCAAGATGCCACCGCACAGCCTTTATGTCGATCATTGGGTTTTCACTGCCCGCCGCGCCCGGTGCTCGGAACAGGGCTGTGGCAGTATAGGCGATCTAGTCGAGGAACTCAGCGGCTGCAAAATCAGCGGGCTAGACTTCCGGTGCCGGTCGCACATCAGGTCCGGACAGTCCAACGTTGACTTCTGTCAATGGCATGCGGGCCGGAAGGAGAACCCGATCTTGCTCCGAGGTCAGACTGACGCCATGGGTGCTATGGCGTATGGGTGGGATTCGGGAACTGTTCTTTGCCTGTCCTGTAGCCATCTCGCCAGACAGCTCGGGCGATGAGGCCTCGCTACGAGACCCCAGCGCCAGAGCCGTATCAGTAGCCAGCTACGATTGTCTGATCTCTATGCACCGTAATCCCGATCAAGGTGGTTGCAAGGGCCGCGCCGTGACGTCGCGAGGCGACCGGCTTCAGTGACTCGAAAGGTCTTGCTCCGATGTCACTGGCAGCAGCAGGAGCGGGAGGACATCAGGTGAGACGGCCACTAGAGTGCCCCTCTAGGGTCGGTGTCGCCCCACACCAGGTTGACAGCGCAGCCAAACCACAAGGATCGCTTTCGGCAGAGTCGTGCTCGACAAGGCAGCCATGTGCCGCGATACTGTCTTGGATGAAAACGCCTGCTTCTGATGGACCCCGGGCGCAGATGCCTGATTACATGATTTCGCGCTCTACTGAAGTATCTAAGCGTCGAACCGTCACTACGCGTTGAGCGCGTCCTCCTCCGAGGCCAAGATGGCGGCCTCCTCGGCCTCGAACACCGCGGCGCCGGAGTCCTGCGCCTCTGATGCCGGCTCCTCCTGCTCGCCCTGGACTGGCGTGGCGGTGCCAGACTCGTCCTTGATCTTCTGGGGAGGAGGGGGCTTGCAGATGTCGGCGCCGAACACGCGCAGCGACAGCATGCTCTTCTCTCGCTTGTCAACCAACAACGACGCCGACGTCTTGGCCTTCCAGACAGGCAGAATCATCGGCAGGGGAAGACTGGAGCATGTCAGCATCATACCGAGCTGTAGGCCTCGAGAGGACTCACGATCCGCCCGCACCCTCGCCGGCAGCGAAGTGGACCAGGAAGTTTCCAGCCTCAATGCCTTGCAGCCACTCTGCCGTCTCTGGTCTGAACTTCTCGACCTGGAGATGTCTCAGCATGACGATCACATACGCTGAGACACAGGACTCACCGGGGGGTAAGCCTCCTCCACCCAAAGGCGCAGGTCGTCCATGTTGCCTTCGCGAACAACGCCGCCGTCAATCGGAGCTCCCTCCTCGGCGATGCCCTCCGCGCCGACGTGGGGCAGGACCTCAGCCACGCCCTCATTGGGTATGCGCCACTTGCACGAGATCTCGCTCCGGTTCTGCGAGTCCTGGCGGACAAAGGCCTTGACGCCGGCCGACACGATACGGATACGCGTGTAGTCGTTGTTCTTGATGATCGCCTGTGACGGTCAGCTGACGAAATGGGAAGTTCCCTGATGACCGGCCCACCTTGATAATAGGGTTGGCGAGGTACATGACCCGAAGAGGGTCTCCGTACTCGTTTCGGACCATGAGGTCATCTCGGGGGAACGAGTCCTTGAGACGGAACCATCGCCTGTTTGGTAAGCATCACGGTCAATGCGGCATCGGGAGGACTACTGACGAGATCCGCTTGACTTCCTCGTGCTCGGGGTCGACGAACGAGAAGGGGTCCTCCTTGAACGTGGCGTCTCTTCGTTGACGCTTGGCCGGGGGTCCTGCCTTGGGTTTTGCCTCGGCCGACGGACCGGCAGGCGAGGACGGAGCTGCGCGCTTCAAGCTGTTGCCCGCCTCAGCCTCCTGCGTGGTCGACGTCTCGACCGCTGTGGCATCGACCTGGCCCTCTGCAGCGACTGGTGCGGCCCCGACAGCAGGCTGAGCCTCGGTCGTGGCGATCTGCTCCTCCTCGTCCAGCTCCTTCGCCTTCTCCAAAACGCACACGAAGAATCCACCGGTGTTCTGGTCGTGGGGCATGAGACGAAGGCTGAAGCGGATCAGTTGATGGGACAAGCTGTGTGTTCTGCGCAACGTACCACTTCTCGAGGCCGAGCTCGGTCGCGTTGCTTGGTGGCCAAAGAGTCTCGGCGAGGTCCTTCGCGTTGCCCTCGGCGACGTCGCCCTGCCACGACAACGGCTTGTCCTTGCCCCCTCTAGCCGCCACCTTCCATGTCGTCAAGCCTGGTCGACGCTTCAAGTTAGGAAGAAGATCCGCGACATCGACGATCGAAAATTTGCCTGACGCGTGAGCTACGGCTTTCCTGACGGCGAGATTGTGGGACTCACCTGATCGGGAGTTGATACCGGCAGCGACGACGGCCTCGTTCTCCGCCGGGTTGAAGGAGCAGGTCGAGTACACGAGCCGTCCTCCAGGCTCGAGCAGGTCCATAGCACGCTGCAAAATGCGGAGCTGAAGACTGCAGGACGTCAATCCACATCTTGGGCATGGCCAGACCGGACTGACCTGTGCAGACTGATGCCGTCCTGCGGCGACCACTTTCGCCAAATCTCGAGGTTCTTTCGCATCGTACCGTCACCACTGCATCTGACGGAGATGAGATCCATGTTCCTGCTGACTGCTGCTAGGCTGACTCACGGCACATCCGCCAGAATGCGGTCAAACTTGAGGACCTTGCCCTCGCCGAGGCTCATGTTCGGCAGCATCGCTGTCTAGATCAGCAGATGAAACACTGAAAACTGGTTGACGAACACGCATCAAAGTTCGTCACCATGAGACCCTTGCTGGGCATTCGGCCCGTCTGGTGGACGAGCATGTGCGTTCGCTTGTAGTCCGAGTCGTTGGCGACCAAGATACCAGAAGACTCGGTATGGTGCGGGTTGAGCGCCTCGATAATCTGCGCAGTCTGTTGGCGGTCAGCGTACGCTCAGACCAAGGAGCCGAAGACATCGAGGACGGACCTTGGAGCCTGGGGCAGCACACATGTCCAGACACTGCTCTATGTCAGCCTCGTCCTTCGGGCAGAAGAACAGGAACGACCGACCTTGTGGTGGGGCTGAACGTCAAGGAGGAGAGGTGGAATCATCGAAACAGCCTCCTGTCTGCTCAAGTTGCCCTACCTCGATCAGCCGGCGGGAAACGACCTTCGGCTCGATCCACTCACGACTTCCGTCTCTCCCACCAAGAAGCGCTGGAAGGTCTGGAACGGCGGCGACTTCCTGACCACCCGCTTTGGGGCGGAGAGGGACCAGGCCAGACCGAGCGGGTACCAGGGGATCTGCTCAGGCGGGTCGTACTTGACACCGTCGACCTCGCAGTTCTGCATCGTCGGCACGTAATTTTTCCGGATAATGTCGTTGATCATCTCGGCGTGGCTATGATCTGTCAGAGTCGATCTCCTTGGCTGCTCCTAACAGAGGGACGCACGCTCGAGACCCGGTGACCCGGAAAGTGGTGGGCAGCTCGTTCCTAAGCGACGACATGAACGCCTCCCATTCATCGTCGGCAAGGACACCTTGCGCCTGTAGCGGTGTCAGAACTTCACAAGCGGATGATGGCTGGTTTCGCAGACTCACCTTGTAATACTCCTCGAACGAAGCATTGTTCATGTCAGGAGTCGTAACGGTATTCCAGTCTCCGCCTTTCTCATCTCTACTGGGCTTTCCTCGGCCCTAGCGCATAAGCGACAACGGTCTTACAACGACAATCGCCCCGAACCTACCTTGCCGCCTTGGCCACCCTTCTTGAAATGTCGGCCCATGATACTTCGGATTGAAGATAGATGGAAAGTGTCAATAGTAGTTTACTCGCAGACTGAGACGTTGAAATTCCAAAATACGGGGGCTCTTCCGGCCCCACGTGGAAATGACGTAAACCCTCTTGAAGGTCCGCTTCCGTCGGGGGATGACCAGGACGCGTCCAAACAAACAAATCCGCTGTGTCTTGGTCGATCCTGATGGGCACCGACAAGCAGTCGAGCTAATCATGCCATCCGTAGTCTCGAGTGCTTCTCCCATTGCAGATCAGACTCGCCGGCCAGCCCTCAAGAAGAGGTTCTCCAACGTCGGCGTCTCTTCGCCCCTCGGGTCGCCGCTGCAGCCTTCGCGAAGGGAGAATCAGCAGAACGAGTCGCCCCGCATGCCGGGCAGCAAATCCTCTAGCGGAAGCAGCGCCAGCGCGCACCGCAACGATGATGCGGCGGAGAAGGCTTCTCGGCGCAAGTCTGCCCATTTCGGGGATCTGGCGCAGGAGGGCGGAAGGGAGAAGGCGGGCGGAAACGGAAAGCGCGTGGTGTCTGCCTTAGCGATGCAGCAGGCTTCTGCCATTGCCGCCGCTCAAGCAGCCGCAGGCGGTGGATCTCAAGGAAGCACCGGCTCGGCCGGCGTCATGAGGCGAGGGAAGCGCCTCAGTGCGGTCGCGCCAAGTCAGCCAGCCATGCCGCAAGTCAGCATGGAGGTCATGTCCAAGAACTTTGAGGAGTGGATTAAGATGTCGACCGACAACGTGGGTGGTCACGGCAGTCCTGATCGCGCAGACACTCACAAGGCAGAAAATAACAGCAACAAATACCTGGAACTTCGCCCTGATCGACTACTTTGCAGAGATGACCCTGCTGCGGAACGGCCCAGACGACCAGAGTGAGAGGACCTCCGGCCGAAGCAAGCACACGGAAACTGACAGGAGCAGGCATCAACTTCCAGAAGGCATCATGTACCCTCGACGGCTGTGTCAAGATCTGGACGTCGCGAGTGGACAGTGTCGCAACAGAGACGGGCAAGCTGCTCAGTGGTCTCGCCGGCGGAGGTGAGTTCTCGCTTCGTCATGGTAGGACCACGGCTCATGATTGATCAGGCGGCGCGGAAGAAGATGGCGAGGAAGGCGGCGAAGGCGAAGAAGGCGAAGATGGAGAGCCAAAAGCTGCACGCAAGGTATGTCCAGCATGATCTCCCACACCGGACGCCGCTCATATGTGCAGACCCACCGGTCCGAGGCTACCTTGGCCAAGTCGTTTGCCGCACTCCAGATCAAGAAATTCGACCTCGAGTTCACGGTCGACCCGCTGTTCAAGAAGACATCGGCAGACTTTGACGAGGGTGGAGCTATGGGTCTTCTCATGAACCACCTGGGTGTCGACGGTAGAGGCCGAGTTGTATTCGATGCTGGCGACGCTGGCGTCGAAGAGGAGGATGACGAGGTTGCCGAAGACGAGCCGATCAGTCTGGACCGGCTCAGAGGTGAGCCTACACTGCGGCAGCTTACACGCGCTGGAGACAAGGTCTGACGAGGCGCAGATTTCATTCCGGCACCCGATGCGATTTCAGAACTGGCCATCTCAGACACCCTGTCGTCTTTCAAGTTCTCGTCCGATCCGGCTTCGATGCCCGACATTACGTCCTTACTAGGCTTGAAAGACTCATGGGACGATAATGAGACTGCGCGCGGTGCTTCCCCCGACGTTTTCGGCACACCCACACCGGGTGTGCCAGGCGAAGTGCACGACTTCTTCGGCGACGAGGACCTTGACGGCGGTCATGCTGGCCCGATGGGCTTCGACGACGGCGCTAGCATGGCAGGCGACGACGAAGACCAGTACGGCGGCGTTACTTCCGGCCTCGGGGGCAGCGGCGGCGGCGGCATCGGCATGGCCGGGTCGGGCGAGCACGCTCCGTTCGACCCGAGGCGACCAGGGGGAGACCTGGTCATGGCGCTGGTGGGCAATGACGGCGGCGCGGACGAGAATATGTTCGACTACTTTGACAAAGGATTCGGCAAGACATGGGCGGGTCAGGAGCACTGGCGGCTCAAGAAGGTCACTCGGAAGGGTGAGCCGCGGAACGCGTGCGCTAATCCTTCCTCAACTAACCCCTGGCAGATGCCGCCGCGCCAGCAGCTACCCGGACAGCTAAAGCGCCCAAAGCGCCGTTCACGATCGACTTCTCCACCGCGGTCGCGGGCCCGTCGAGCAAGACGCTCTTTGCCCCTGCACCCAGAGCCTCGCTCACGATGCCAAATGCGGCCTCAAAACGCGGCTCCAGGAAGACCGGGTCCAGGAGGGGATCAGAAGCGGAAGAAGACGCCGGTGCCGCCGCGTCGGCGAGACGGAGGAAGGACGAGTGGCTGTTGCCAGACGACATGCACTTTAGCAGTCGCCAGCTGCTCAGGCTGTTCCTCAAGCCCAAGTTTGCGGTATGTCCCTTGTAGCCCCAAAGAGGTTCTTGATCTAATTCTGCCCAGCTCCGCGTTCGGAAGAACGCCAAGGCGCTCAGAGCAGCCGGTAAGTCCCGCCGCCGCAGTGCTTGTCTCAAAGGCGCCAAGCTGACGAACAGAAAATATGGATGGCGAGATTGACGAGAACTTCTGGGCGCAAGCGGCTGCAGATCGTGTGGAAGGCAGCGATCCCGACGGTAAGCTCGGACAACACTTTGCCCTGCAATCTGAGCTGAACGGTCCCAGGCATGGGCAATATGCCGACGCCGTTCGAGTCACAGTTCTTCAACGACGGCGACGACGATGGCGACGCCGGTGACTACGCGTTTATCGACGACGCGCTTGACGAGGGCGACGGTGGAGCTGCCCGGCCAGACCTGGGCTTCGGCGATGGGGAGGACGAGGACCTTATGCAGGCGACACAAGGCCAGCAGCTCAAGCGCGCCCGGCCAGAAAACGTCCATTTCAGCAAGAAAGCCAAGCGGGTCGACGTCAAGCGGCTCAAGGACGATATCTGGAAAGGACTCAAAGATCTCGCCAAACCCGCCGACGAGGCTGCTGCAGCAGACACCGAGCAGGAGGTGAGCTACTGTGCGAAACATGGCAAGCTGGCCGAGTTGACCCGGCAGGACGAGCCTGCTACGCCGACCGACGAGCCCAAGACGTTCAACACAATCATCTCGTCGTTGCGGTCAAGCTACCCGCAGGACAAGATGTCCGAAATCTCGACGTCGTTCTGCTTCATCTGCCTGCTCCACCTCGCCAACGAAGAAGGCCTTCGGATCGAGACCGCGCGGTTCGACGGTCTCGACGGGGAGGATGTAGGGTGCAAGGGTCTGTTGGAGGAGGGTACCGGCCGGATACTCGAGTCGCCCAGGAAGGGCAAGAGCGCCGTAACCGGGTCCGCCTCTGATGAGAAGCGGGACCGGACAGTCGGCGAGCTGCAAGCTTTGAGAGTGTATAAGGTGAGTCGAGCCGGCGTGGCTGCTATGATACCATTGCTAACGCATCGCAGGACCCAAATGCAGGCCGAGCGGCATGAGGTGACGCGGGACAGTCCGGTTACACATGAGCTAGCAATACATTGTTCTTCACTTGCAGCAGCATGCTATGTACTTGTACAGATGTCCATTGATACAGTGAGCGACTAGATGGCGTGGGACTACGCCGAAGCGAAAGGATCGACTAATCGTCACTGTCGTCGCTGTAGTCATCGTCATCTCCGTCGTACGCGTGATCGTGCTCTCTCAGGCAGTCGACGATGCCCTCGCCCTCGTACGGACCGATCCGTTCCTCCTTCCTCACGCCAAGGCGGAGCTCATTGGTGATCCACCGAAGTCTGTCAAGCTTGACGTCGTCATATACGAATTCGTGACCTGCGGCGACAGTGGCTGAAGCGGAGATGCCGAACCGTTTTTTGACTTTACTCAATGGCCACAGGCCCCGCAAGATGTCTATCATGCTAACAGGCCCAACCGGGTCCTGGAAAGAGCCAATGGGCCCGATGAAGAGTGTGCGAAGGTTGCGACGCCAGCCAAGGTCCCACACGTTGAGGTCGCGCGCTTGACGCCTCAAGCGATGTCTATCTGATCGGCTGAGCAGGTGGTCGTTGGCGGATGAAAAGTGCGCCGTGTGTTGATCCGTGCGGTCGCCTGACCGCGGATGCGCACTGCTGTCCAGAGCGGACATCAACCAGTGAGGGTATGTGTGCGTCATGTGCTCGAGCGTTGTGAGGTTGTTGCACGCCAGGTACCAGTGGTATCCTGCCAGAGTGCCGACGCTCAGGGCGAAGAAGGCACCTGAGACAGCAAGAAGCAGCATCACAACAGGCGCGATGTCGATTTCCTGCCTCAAGTCAGCAGGAGCACTTTGTAGCCGTGCCGTAGGTCTGCTCACCACTTCGCCGGGCGAGTATGTAATGCCGGGAGCGGTGGTGTTCACCGTGTAGACCGCTCTGGCCATGGCTGAGCCAGCGGCTCCAGGTCCTGCCTTCTGCTTCAGGTACTCCTCCGCCTGGGCGAGCATCTCCTCGGAGACGCCACGTAGCGCAGGCGGGTCCGTGAAGAACTGGTATACCGAGTAGGCGCTTTCCAGCGCAATGTAGACCGCCATGAGTGTCCCGTACGTGATGAACAACAGGAACGGTCTGTAGTTACCGAATCCAACGCATGTGCCGAGCCAGACGCAGTGATGGTCCATCTTGAGGACGCACCGGGCGCAGTATCGGCAATGATGTGTTCTGTCCGGCTTCCATCCCGAGCATTTGCTGCACCATCTCGACTTGCCGGCGGGTCTGCGGCACGCATGATGCGCTTGGTGTAATTGGTTGGACCGAGCGCCTGGATTTGCAAGTAGTCTAGCTGTGTCGGCGGCATGGCCATCGTCGTCGTCGCCGTCCGCATCGTCCACACGAAGGACGGCGGGGCTCTCGCTCTGATTGCGATAAGGCGGAGAGTCCCTAGCGTCATCGTCGGACCCGCCCGCTTCGGCAGTAGTCTGCGGCACAAACGGGCTGATAGCCAGTGGAAAAGGAGTGACCCCCACTTCTGCCGAGGATGGATCCTCGTCCGACGGGGTATTACCACCATTCCCCTCTCCCGAAGACCGCCGGTGCGATCGATGAGATTCAAGGGGTAAGGGCGATGGACGATCTTTGTGCGCGCGAGTGGTGACCCATTGAGGGTTCTTCAAGAAGCGGAGAGGTATGTCGTCGTCGTCCCTCCCTTGCTTGTAGCCGTCATCACCTCGGTCTGAAGCTGGAAGCTGGTGACGGCTGGCGGACACGGCGGCCCCGGCGTCCGGGTCATGCGGAGCGAGTAGCGGATCGGGATGACCCGCAGAACGTGTCGTGGCAGCCAACAGCGACAGAAGTGTAAGCGCCGTAAGACCGTTACCGAAGATGCACCTATGTATTTCAGCATTGAAGCCATTGCCCAGCTGATGTCTCTCTGCTTGTTGCAGTGGCGGACTCACTGCTCGATGAAACGCCAGCGGTCGTGCCGCACAATGAGGACTTCGTAGCAGGTCACAACAAGGAAGAACGCCGCCCACGACGTGAACAAGATGCTGAAGCTCACTGCCAGGTCAGAGAGGAGCTTTGCCACGACTCACTGAATACCGGAACGCGCTCGCAGAACGCAGTCAAGGCGCTCTTGGCCTTTCGCCTCGGTTCATGGCGTACCCGGCGGTCACCAGAGGTCCTGCCAGGACCGTCCTCGTGATGTCTGCCCGCCATTCTTGTCGCGTACAGCCCTCAGTTCGGGCCTGTCTCCTCTAGTAGCTTATATTCTCATGATAGTACGCGCGCAAATCTTCAAGCTTTGTCCTTGCTTGAGGGGCGAGAGAGAAAGGAGCACGGATTGTCGCTTGACCTGACCGACGGCCTAATCGATGACCACTTGTTTATGGAGCCCCACACTCAGGTTGCCAGGAATGTTGTTCGTCCTTCTTTGAAGGATACAATAATTCAAGCCTTGCTTTGATAGCTGCATGGGAACTTAGCTTCCGCTCGACGACACCGCAGGAGAGTCGGATGACCAACCGAGTGGGCGGACTAAGCTTTCGATATGCCTTCGCGAAATCCCGGCCCGAGCACCTCCGGGAAAAACCAAGCTGAGCCCATCGACATTTCGAGCGGAGAGGATGACTTCGAGGAAGTCGAGGTGGACAGGAAGCCTTACAGTCGACCAGATAGTCGCGATCATGGCTCGAGAAGCTCTAGAGGGGCGGAGGCGGGCTCCTCTGCACATGCTCGCGGGAACGGCGAGGGATCACAGGTCGCTCGAGGCGCGACACAGGACGATGGGATGGATGCAAGAGAGGCGATCAAGATTGCTCTCGCCAAGCTTGACGCAGAGGTAAGTCCGCCGTCTCGTAGACTCCTACAAGCTGACTGCATAGATCAAATCGGTCAGAGCTCAGCTGGAACCCCTTCAAGCTCTCCACACTTCCTTAGCCGCAGAGAGGCGGGGCCTGGAGTCACAACTCCAGTCCGTGTCGCGCAATCATTCAGTGATCAATGGCTCTGATCTCCGGAACGGTGGAGAGAGCTCTCGGTCTGCTCACTCGACGTTGGCGATCGACTATGAAGCCTCGACCTTTCCGTGGTCCCCCTCGATCCTCCAGACTCTCAAGAACGTCTTCCACCTGTCTGCCTTCCGACTCTGCCAAGAAGGCGTCATCAATGCGGCGATGGACGACCGGGACATCGTCTGCGTTATGCCGACTGGAGGTGGAAAGAGCCTCACGTACCAGCTCCCGGCCATCATGGGCCAAAAGGGGCTGACCGTCGTGATCAGCCCCCTCCTGGCCCTGATCTGGGATCAGGTCAGGGCGTTGAGGGAGTTCGGCATCGAATGTGTGGCAAGTTTTCTGCATTTGACAATATAGACGAGTCTTGCTGACGGTGCCAGATGATGACTGGGTCGACTAGTAAGGAGGAGCAGAATGAGATCTACCGCCGCTTGGAGGACGGCGCCTCTAATGGCAAGAAGGAGATACGCCTCTGCTACGTGACGGTGAGTGTCCTGCGGCGGCACTCTTTTCAGCAATCTCTGACCGTGGTAGCCGGAAAAGATCTCGAAGTCGAAGCGGCTCATGTCAGTATTGGAGAAAGTGTGCTCCTCTGGGCGGCTGAAGCGATTCGTCATCGACGAGGCGCACTGCTGCAGTCAGCTCGGACACGGTATGTCTGTGGTTCTCTCCCGGACGCTGATCGCGCAGACTTCCGTCCAGATTATAAGAAGCTGTCCGTCCTCAAGACTCTGTTCCCAAGGGTTCCGATCCAAGCTGTGGTGCGTAGTATCTTGGGACTAGCGATGCCGGCCTGATCTCACTAGACGGCTACGCTCAGCAGCAAAACCCTTCCGGACCTGCTCAAGATCCTAAGACTGGCGCCATGCTGTGATGGGAGCGGTGCGTGACGGACTCGAGTCGATTTCGCGCTAACATAGCAGCCGCCAACACGACCGGCACCGTATTCTTCACCTCGCCACTATACCGCCCTAACCTGCATTACCAGGTGTTGATGAAACCGTCCAGCGCGAAAGCAGCGATTGAGCGGATGGGCCAATGGATCACGGATCGTCACCTGTGAGCTGCCGGCCGGCTGGGTACCAATCCGTACTGATGGGCCAGGAATGACAGTGGCATCATCTACTGCCTGAGCAAGAAAGACACCGAGACCGTGGCGGACGCGCTGAGAGAATGGTCTCACGGGTCCATCAAGACAGGAGTATATCACGCCGGGATAGAGGACCGGGACAAGGAGCGTATCCATGTCGATTGGCGGAAAGGCCGCGTCAATTGCATCTGCGCGACAATTGCATTTGGTCTGGGCATCGACAAGGGAGATGTGCGATATGTCATCCGTACGTCTTCTCACATCACCTTGTGCCGCGCTGACCTACGGCGCAGACCACTCCGTCAGTCAGCATGGCAACTGGTCGGTCCCTAGCTGACGGTGGCAGATGTCCAAATCTTTGGACGGGTATTACCAAGAGACTGGACGAGCCGGGCGAGATGGCAAAGACTCGGACTGCGTGCTGTTCTACCGAGGTCAAGATGCCAGCCGCCTCGCCTCTCTCATCTACGGGGATGTCGATGGAACAGGCAAACGTCAGTTGCCCTTCATCGCAGCCTGCTCGTATGCAGGACATCGGACCTCGGAGCTGACCGTTGCGCAGTCCGGGAGATGGTGAGGTTCGCCCAGGATCTCAAGACCTGCCGCAAAGTCGCATTCGCCAAGGTGAGTGGTCAGCCTAGCGGTCATGCAACACCAGCTCACGCCTCGCAGTACTTCGCTACCAGCGCGAATCTGTCTGCTAACGCCTGGGACCACGCTGCGTCGCTATCGTCCTCTTCCGCCGGCAGCATCACCACTTGCGGCATCTGCGATAATTGTCTCCGCACGCCGGACAGCATCACGACCAAGGATGTGACCCTCGAGTCGTGGCGCATCATCAAGGTGTTGGAAGAGGTACAGAGCCAGGGCGGAAGGGTAACGGTTCCTGCGCTGGCAGACCTTGTCCGGGGACTAGGCGGTGGCGCCTTCCCAGTAGTTGGCGAAGGGAGGAAGCGCAAGGTTGCAGGCAAGAGCAGCCTGGATCTTGCGACAATCGCAGGAGGCAAGGTCTCGCTGAGCAAGGACGTGAGCGTTTCTTGCGTCTGGGCAACGATGACGGGAGGCCGGCTGACTCTCCAGGACACCGAAACGCTGCTGATACATCTAAGCCTCGAAGGCTACCTTGAAGAATGTGAGCGCCTCCTCTTGGCGAATGCACAATTACTGACTGTACGGCAGCCTACCACGCCACTGCCTGTACGTTGTCGATACACGGAGATACCCTGTCCCGCGCTGAACATCCTTAGACGCCGTGAACGTGTACCTCGCCCCATCTTCGCGATCTGTACGCCTATCCCGCCTGTCTGAAGGCGACGTGTCGGGAGGATCGTCGCCCGTCAAGATTATGTGCTCGTTCCCTGCTCCGAAGACAGAGGCCAAGTCACGCGCCACTAAGAAGACCGCCAGCTCCAAGGGCTCAAAGTCGACGAAGGGGAAGAAGGAGCTCGTCACCCTTGGGGAGGGTGACGGGGTCGACGACAACTCCGGTATCGAATTTCTCGATGACGATGAAGTTGGAGAGCAGGGCATGGGTGGATACGATGAGCGATTGGGAGATGACGACGAGTCTGACGAGGACGAGGACGAGGTAGCCGCTCTGTACGACGATTGAGCACGACAACGACGGCGGCACATGATGCTGCCAACTCGCGAGACCTCAATGATGCATGAATTATGTACAATGTTCAGCTCTTCACGAGCGTGCTTCTTCTCCACATTTGACCGCCACTACTCTCGCTGCGCCTCATTGCTGCTGCTGGGTGGCGAGCTTGGAGAAGAAGTGGAAGAAGTCGACGTTGCTGGCGGTCATGCCGCACTGGTAGATGTAGTGGCTTGAGACCCAGGCGGACCAGATAGCGCGTTGGTACTGCTCGGGGAGCCGCTGCGTGAGCTGGTCGAGACCAACCTGGTCAACGAGCGTCTTGGGGATGGCGCGCGCGAGCACGTTCTTTCGGCTCTGCACGTTCTCGTACAGGTCCGACACCTCGAGCTCGTTCTGCAGGTCGTTGAGCGACGACGACAGCTGGTCCGAGATGTGCGTCCGCGTCTTGCTGCCCTTCTGCCTGTTCCACTCCTTGGAGATACTGTGCGAGCGTCAGCGCCCAATCGCGCAGTAGCAGCATCAACGGCAGAAAGCTCACCAGGTGTACTCGGCCGCGGCGTTCTCGCAGATCTTCTGCTGGATGTCCTTGACGTAGCTCTGGTCTGCAGCATGTCAGCGAGAGCACCATTGAGTAATGCCGGATACGTACAGAACGGCGACGATTTGCCCTCCTTGAAGATCATGAGGTCGATGTACTCGCTGTCGACGAGACCCATACCGGCGAGCACCTCGAGCGACGACGACGTGACACCACCCTTGGTCCGTCAGCCACATTCTTACCCATGCTTCCTGAGCAGGCTGACCTTGTTTGTGCTCGAGTCCTTGAAGAGGACGACGCCCTTTCGCTCGAGCCAGAGCCGAGCCTGCTGCGTGAAGAAGAGGTTGGCGCCCTCGACGCAGTACTTGAAATTGGGCTTGCCCTCGGCGTCGACCAGGCGGGCGACGTTGGAGATGTTGACCGCCTCGGGTCGACCACCGCACGGCACAAAGATGTCGGCCTTGACGCGGAAGTGGAAGTCGTTCCGCAGAGCGGTACCGTCCGGGATCACCTCGCCCGCTATCGCGAGTCAGCCCGGACGCGCAAACCGCTGCGGCGGAACTTACAAGGGAGGACAATGTCCTGCTCGTCGACGAGGATCTTGTAACCCTCGGGACCGAGCTTGGACTTGTCGAAGCCGCTGATGGGCGAGCGGGCCTTGGCCAAGCGGATGAGCTCAGGCCGGTCCAGGCCTGCCGGGTCGTACAAGACACCGGAGCCGTCAATGATCGCCACCGTCTTGTCCTTGCTGAGCAGGATCTCGTCTGCAAGTGTCAGCTCTCTGGCCGTTCAGTCGTATGAAATACGCACTGGATCCGAGGTCACCGTCGGGACCACCGGTCTGGAACTACTGGAGTCAGCCACCTGCTATCGCCAGAGTGCAGTCCAAACCCACCTTGGTGACCTGCCTCTCGTCGAGGCCGTGAGCCTTGTAGACACCAAGGATGTACTGCCTGACCGACAGCGACGTCATGCCGTCTACAAGGTATCAGCACAAGGGCTGACTTGGAACCGGCTCCGCCCGGGGGGACTCACAGGTGTCGTGGGGGATACCACCGAGGTGCTCGGCCGACTTGCCGGTGGTGAACGACTTCCACCACGGCGCCTGCCTTGCGCGGGCGTGCAGCGCCGCCCAGTCCATCAGGTCGGCCGTGTTCTCGTCGGGGCCGAAGAACAGGATCTCCGGGTCCTGGCGGCCGGAAATGTCCACGATCGGACCCTTGATGCCGGGCGTCTTGCCCGGGATGAGCAGGTCGATGATAGACTGCGCCGGAGTCAGCCGCATGTCACCTTTGGTGGCCATCGCATACTCACGTCGACGTATTTCTGGAAGCACTGCTTGTAGTTGGCGTCGACCATGGGCAGGATAGTGCCCTTGGCGCCGCCTTCGGGGATATCCTTGTTCTTGAGGTTCTGCGTTGCGGCCAGAGCGTAGTTCTCATCGAACAGAGTCCGCACATTGGTGTTGTAGTTCCTGCGCCATATCAGCACCGCTTGGCCTGGACCTACGGCGTGACCTACTCCTTGCCGCGCGAGCGGATGATTCGGATACCACCTCGGGCGACGTCCCTGAACCGGACGTGGAAGCCGCGGAAGTCGGAGCCGACGACGAAGAACATGCCGAACGGCTTCTTGGGGTACTCGACCTCGGGCAGGAAGCTCGGGTCCAGGCGGAACGACAGCGCGACCTCTGCAAGTATGTCAGGGGACGCCCAATGTACCGCATCAGGCGAGACTCACTGGTCGGCTGGTAGAAATTGCACTTGAGGACGTGCTTGTTGAAGACGAGCAATGCCTCCAGGATCTGGAAAGCGTGCTGGTTGGCGGCCTGCTTTCGGATCTTGAGGTAGAGGTCCTCGTCCGACAGGGGCTGCTCTGTACGCAGGCGCTGGAACGACAGCGTCGGCGTCAGATGCGACGCCTCATCTGGTGCCGGGTCTGCAAGTCAGACCTTTGACCTTGCGGCGGAGGAAAGGGCTTACAGTGGGTCATGGCAAAGTTGATGTAGAGCATGCGGACGAGCTCTGAGTGGCTCTGGATCACATCACGGATGCTTTCCCGGGTGAAGGTCTCCTCCCTGAATCGAGTCTTGATCTTTTGCAGGACCTCGGCATGGCTTGGGCTCGCCTCGTCAAGCACTGCTCAGGTTTAGCGCTGGACTGGCCTGTACGAGTTTGCGAAACTTACCAGTCTTAAGCGCGACGTAGGCGGTACCGAGTCGGTTGCAGAAATGCTGGGCGAAGATCCAGCCGACGTACGCGTAGGTCGCCTCCTGGACGGCGTGCGGGCTGTCGCTGTCGTCGTCGACCGAGAACTGCATTGTCAGCACTGCAGCTCTCTCGCCCCCTCGCGGAATAACGTACGAATGGGTTGTCGGGCAGGCAGTACAGGAGTGAGATCTCTCGGACGACCTGGTGGATCGAGTGCTCGATTGGGGGAGCTCGGCTGTTGGGCACGGGGTTGAGGTAGAGGGCTGAGGTGTCAGCAAGGGCGCAGATGCCAGTAGCAGGTATAGGCTTACAGATGATGGTGACGCCGTTGGCGAACTGCTCGACGTACTTCCTGGCCGAGCTGTCCCGTCAGCATGCGACTTGGTCGTTCGTCAGAACACTCACTAGAGGCCGTAGAAGTGGTACAGGGCCGAGAGGGCGGAGAAGAACTTCTTGGTGCCGCCCATCCTGCTGGGTCAGCTGTGAATCCGGAGCAAAGGTACGAGCCCTATACGTACTTGAAACCAATGACGATGCGCCTTTCACGGCTGTCCTCGACCTCGAACATCTCGATGACGGGACCTTCTCGCTTCTCGACCTGGTCCATGACGCTCTGGTAGACCTCGAGGGTGTTGTCGCTAGCCTTCTCGAGGAAGCTTGCGTCGGAGACAGACCGGATCTCGGTCGTGCCCTGCTCGGTCTTCTTGGCGGGCTCAGAGGGGAACGCGCAGCGGGTGACGAAGTAGCATCGGAGCTGCTGCGAGATGGTCGACGAGATGGCGCCCGTTGAGCGGTACGTCTCGAGTCGGTACGCCTTCTCCGGCGACGAGTTGTCC
This sequence comes from Cutaneotrichosporon sp. M94-02A, assembly GCA_037040355.1. Taxonomy (NCBI): domain Eukaryota; kingdom Fungi; phylum Basidiomycota; class Tremellomycetes; order Trichosporonales; family Trichosporonaceae; genus Cutaneotrichosporon; species Cutaneotrichosporon sp. M94-02A. The sequence continues at coordinate 19,299 of JAXQGU010000081.1, forward strand.
AGGTACAAGTCGTCGATCCTGTGCCAAAGCATCAGCTACCGGCACCTATGCTGCGAGGCAGAGCGGGACTCACCTCTTCTCGACGTGGGCACCCGGGCCCTCGGTGACGGTGACACCGGGCTTGGAGGTGTGGATCCACACGGCACCCTCCTTCTTGTTCTTCTCGCCCTCGGGCACGATCTTCTCGAGGTCGATCACGAGCTGCTCAGGGTCGTGCTTGGTGTACGCGAGCAGCTTGGCCGAGTACAGAGCGAGAACGTGGTCCGCAATCTCATCAGGGCTCTCGCTCAGGCTGCGCCGACTCAGCTCGGAACATCCTTTTGCGTTCCACAGCATCACTCACAAGAAGTCGTTGGAGAGGCCGAGAGCGCGGTAGAACCAGTCCACCTCGCCCATGACGAGCTCCTGCGGCATGAAGCCGCTCTCGGACAGGATCTTGGTCACTGCCTGCTGCTGGTTCGCCTTGAGCGGGAACGGGGACGACTTGTAGCCGCTAACGGCGGTCAGCCGGGCCATCTCGACGGCTTGGGACGTCTCGCTCACATGGTGTCCTTGCGGATCCGGCCATTGGGGGAGAGGCCATTGCTGCTGGAGAGCTGGCCGTTGAGGGCGTGAGCCACCTGGGCGGGCACAGGCGGCTGCAGCAAGTCAGTTGTCGCTCAACCCACGCAGATACATGCCTGGCTTGCTGGCGCTGGGCGAGCGGCGGCCCGGCCGGAACTTACCGAGGGCTGGTCACCAACGGGGGTGCTCATCTTGCAATGCGTTCAAGCGTGAAAGTGGTAGTACAAGTAGAAGAATGCGTTCTGGACAGCGGTAAGCAATATGTACACTCCTGTCCTGGAGGCTTGACCCAGAGACGGAAGAGAAGGGACTGGGTTGAACGACGGGGTCACGAGGGACGAGGTGGTGCTGCCAGGGCGGACGCGCGCTTAATACCCGGGGCTCCCGCCCGTAACCGGGAAAGCCGAGACCCAACCCCGGCTCAAAGGCTGGCACGTCCTGCCCCATGGCGGTGCTAAGCATACCTCCCCCAGATGGGCAGGTATGGCGTGCATATGGTGCAGACACCTGGTCTGGGGGTGGGGATGACGCCAGAAGGACGAGGAGTGGTCGGATGACGGGACTTCGTCCGTGGCGAGGAGGCTGGGCAGGAGCTCACTGTTTTGGTTGAGGGTCTGGCGGGACGGAGGCCAGAGCTGCTTTCTCGCGGGAAAGTGGAGAGACGAGAACGCTGCGTCCAGTGAGCTTATGTCGTTGCCATGGCGCGCAGATATCCAAATGTCCACCATGGCTCGGTCAGGGGGGAGTGGGAGGGATTGCAGCGTCTCGCTTTGAGAGCCGGCCGCCGGTGAGCTCCCGTCGTCACAGGACGTCCAGCGCAGCAGTCTAGCTGGATCCCGCTATTACCGCCCATCTCTCGCCTCCTCAAAGCGATCGAAAGGGGCAAAGGGTGTTACCCTCGTGGACACGGGTCTGGACGGCACGGATGCTCGGTCTGGACTTGCTGATCCGCTTCCTCGTTGAGAGAGAGTGACAATGTCAGGAGACAGGGAGGGGGCTCGCACGACCGTGGCCAAACAGACCACAGACCTACTCACCTGGGTTGTGCGCGGAGCAACGGGCAGAAATGGGAAGACGGGGGGAACAAAGCAGCGGGGCAAGGCTGTCTGGGTATATATGGAGTCACTCAAGCGGCCAGGGTGGTACTACTATTCGAAAAGCCAGTGTACTGCCAAGGACCTCGCACACAGGGTTGCACGACAATATGCCATTCCATCTCATACACAACGCTCGGCGCTCGCGAAGGATGCGCCGGCTCTAGGCGGTGCGAGAGAGGCCGCGGCAGGCTTGCGCGATCGTACGCATTCGAAAATAACCTTGCTCGCCCCCGCAGGGCGCCGCTTGGTGCTCCGCCTTCTCCCGGCTACCTCTGCGCTGCGCCCCCTGTGTCCCCTTTGGGCATTGCTGCCGCTGCAGCAGCAGCAGGAGGAGCGCGTGTGTTTCGCCCGTCGCTTAACTTTTGGTTGGCACCGGATTCCATTTCCGCGTGTTGCCCATTCCCGGAAGATGCCGGCATGAGGAATGCACACCCCGAGGGGACCCGGATCGTGCCGAGCCCAACACAGCTCCCCCATGGCCGAGTCCCGGATCATGCCATAGGTGTACACAGCGCGATTTTCCTCGTCTGCAGGGGCGGATCATGCCAGTCTTTCTCGTGCATGTTTCCATACGCCGCAGGGATGCATAGGCCGCTGACATTCATCCACGCGTACTGAGGGATAATCATGACACTTCGCAAGGTGGACGCGGCTACCGCGGAACCCGACCGGCAAAGCCGGGTGGCTCGTCTGTTACGCTGTAAGCACGCATCTCTGTCAGCCTGTGCTGTGCTGCGTGCGGCGCGCGAGTGGTGATGACGCCACGTCGCTGTCGATCACAAGCGAGGTCAACATGCATGGATTGGCACGGCGGAACACCTTTTCGAATGTTTTTTTTTCGAATCTCGTCACCAACTGATCCCGACAAGTTGAAAGAGGCGCGCAGTGACCCTTAGGCCGGTTTCCCCGTCATCGCCTCTTGTGGCTCTTGTGTGTTGGGTTGATGCGAGCAAATTTTCTTACTCACGTGCAGGTCGATGCCTTGCTGCATCGATGCATCTGCGTCCCTCTCTCCTGACCGTCGCGGTGTCCGGTATCCACATGCCCGCTCCACACCCGTGTCGACAGGTTTCAGGCGGGAGCTACTGTAGCACGAAGGTGGGGCGAGACTTTTCCGCTCGTCTCATCTTGTTCAGGCGAAGACCATAGTTGCACATACAGGCATTTACACCAGAGCGGGCAGCATGCACTCCCAGCGAGACCAGTGTGCCCACACAGCCTGACAAGCGGAGTTCTGCATGCATGGGCCCCGGCCCGGGATACAGCTCATGCACACCGGCACAGCGGGCCTCCGCCTCCCCAGGTCTACAACGTGGCGTCGGTGTTATCGGAAGATGGCCTGTACCCTGCGGGCCACCTCGTCCGGGGTATTCCGGAGATCTGCGCCGTGTCAGCGCTTAGGATCGCCGCGACGCCAAGCCCGCGCCCGCGCCCGCGCAAACGTAGAAAACTCACACTTCTCCGCTCCTTTGGCTCTGCACCGTGTCTCGAAGCCTTCATATCCGCGGCGCACCACGTCTTCGACGTCTCGGCCAACACGCTCGCGCAGCTCGATGTCTTGTCTGCTTAATGGGTACTGACCGCACGCCTGCTCGAGCTCGGCCAGCCGGTCGAAGAAGGCCGCAGCAGAGTCCTTGAGCTGTTGCCGCTCGGACCCCGGGTTGGGCACAAATCGCGGCGTCGAGGCAGCGTTGGCGCTGAGGAGACCCACAAGCGACTGCCACTCATTCATGTATTGGCTGCCATGCGTCAGCGCAAGTCTCTGCTCGATGGGCCGGGAAGACCGACTCACCTCTTCGCCTCGCGGAACGCCTTGTTCAGCATGTCCTCGGCACCAGGCCCGATGACGTCTGAGTTGAATGACGCGGTTGTATTTCTGATATGCGACACTGGTGGTTAGCCAACGAAGCGGACGCCGCTCCGAAAGAATCGCTCACGATTGTTGAGCAGGAATGACTGGCCGATGGGGCGGCGCATTCCCGCCGCCCGCTGGTTGAGATGTATGATGAGTGTGCCGAGCACATCCGCTGGCGCTCGTGTCAGCACCTATATGCAGCAAACGCGGTGTCGCTCGGACGGCTTACCGACATAAAGCTTGACGGTCCCGCCCTCCTCCTCTGCTGAACGGACGGGGCTAGGGGTATCCCCAGCACCCATCAACCAGCTCCGCTGGCTCTGATTGCTTGCCAGCAGGCTCTCCACCGTCTTCTCGTACTGCGGCAAGGTCTCGAGATAGGTCAACGTCGTATGTGTCACGTCGCTGATGGCGCTGCTCGGGCCCGCTGTGGCAGGAGCCATCCGGATGTCGACGATAAACTCGGGGAAGGAGCGCTTTGCCAGTGCTCGCAGGGTGCTGATCGTGCCCATCTGAGCGGACAGAATCTCCCTGGCTTCTGGCGAGGAAGGATCTGTCTGCGTCATGGACAGGCATTTCTGCACGGCTGTTTCCCACCGCTGCGACGTCCGGATGAGCGATTGGAAGAGCTCGAAAGCGACGAAAACATGGGATGCGAGCGACCGCTTGATCGTGTTGATCGTGGCGTTGAAGGCGTTGTTGACCAGCTGAATAGAGGGGAGTACGGCCAGAGGGAGCAGTTCTGGTGGTGGTCGATTCGGGAACAAGGACGTGTACAGCATGGTCTCGGCCTGGTTATCAGCAATGGCGACTGATGGTCGGCTCACCTCTGCGATAACGATCAAGGCATCCCATAAGCCTATCAAGCCCCTGGCCTTGTCGCGGCCGCGGCCGCCTTCCCAGATACCTCCCTCGTCAATCTCGTCCACGCGAGCCAACAAGTGCGTCATGCTGCGGTTGATGCCGTCGGCTCGCACGTCGGCGAAAGAGCGGATCATGTCGCTGTACAGCGGCTGAATGATCGACTCGGTCTTGGGCTGTGGTGATGAGGGATGGACGAGGGATAGCATGTACTTCGTGAGCGGAAGCAGGGTGTTCATAGGCGGGAAGAAGTTGGGAGGAGTGGGAGGACCTGGCATTGTCAGAGCTTGCACTACATGTGGAAGCACTCGACTGACCGCTTTGAAGCATGTGATCCACGTCAAGAGCCTTGCCCGAGCCTTCCCTCGCGAGCTTCATGAACAGCTCCGCCATGCCGCTGAAGCCGACTTCCACGAGGTTTGACTGTGAACGGTTAGCACATGACATTGACGTGGGTAAAGCCTTCAGGCACTCACTAGGTCACGAATCCCAGCTTCGCGAGCACCTCCTCTGCCTTCCTGGAACCCCTTCCACATCCGCTCCAGATCAGCGATGATATTGTCCATGGCGCTGAAGAACTCCTTGAGGGACACGATGTCCGGTCCGCGAGTGATGATCGCTGTCTCGTCTGCAGGAGTCGCGGTGCCCGATACCGGCGCTGATGGTATCGGTGTAAGACTCGGCGCAAGCGAGTACCCTTTGGCTGGTGGTCCGGCCGTTGCTGTGCTGGATGCGCTCGCGCTGCGACTCATCGTTGCGGTACCGCCCAGTCCGCCATTTGTGACACTCGCATCGTTTCGCCCGTTGGTACTCCGGCTTGAGCTCACGCTACCTTTCAGAGGCGCTGATCTGGCTGTGCTCGGTCCGCCATTGAGGATCTGCAGCGCCGCGTCGATATCTGCGGAGACTCAGCGATAGGTCTGCAAGCGCCGACAGGCGGGACGGCTTCATGACATACTGGCCGATTTTCGGGTCAATGGCTGCAGACCAAGAGGAGAGATCGACTTGTCTAGCCTTGACAGTCTTGTATCTAGCTGACCCAGGATACCTGTAATGTCAATACGGGCTACGTGTGGGTAAGTGGACATACCCGTCATGCGCTGACTGAGGGTGTTGGTCTTCAGCAGGTGCTGGTCCTGCTTGTATTAGTTTAATTCACAAGGCTCGCGACTGAGTGACGCACCAGGAGGGCCAGATCTGCCTCTTCGTCCATCTTTGCCGATGCTATCTGCTCATGCGTGTAACCTTTATCTTCGGCGTCATCTGCAATGAGAGTCTCAACAACAGCTATCCCCACCCGAGTGGGGGAGTTGCGGCGATCATTAGGCGTGTGTCCGCCGCGTCATCTGAATAGGCGCTTGCTTCTCCCCCCTACCGCGTGCCACACGGGCGCTACGGCGATACGTGGCGGGTCAGCATCAGGGGGCATGTGATTACGGCATGACACCATGGCCCGCGGGTTTTTTTCCTCGCCCGGTGGGGGGCCAGCGAGGAACGTTCGTTGACAGACAAAGCTCGCATCGGATCGGATCCTCTCTCTTTTCTCTACTTCACCTTTCATCCCCCTTCTCACTTCACCTACCAACCCCCCAAACCAAAAACAACCAAAATGGTCTACAAGGTCGCCGACATCTCGCTCGCCGCTTTCGGCAGGAAGGAGATCGAGCTCGCCGAGCGAGAGATGCCCGGACTCATGTACCTCCGTGAGAAGTACGGTGCCAGCAAGCCCCTCAACGGTGCCCGCATCGTCGGCTGCCTGCACATGTAAGCTGTCCCGCCTGGAGAGTGTGTGTCTCCAGCTGCTGATCATGCAGGACCATCCAGACGGCTGTGCTGATCGAGACCCTGACGGCTCTCGGTGCCCAGGTGACCTGGTCGTCGTGCAACATCTTCTCGACCCAGGACCACGCCGCGGCTGCGATCGCCGCGACCGGCGTGCCCGTCTTCGCCTGGAAGGGCGAGACCGAGGAGGAGTACGTCTGGTGCATTGAGCAGACGCTCTGCGCCTTCCCCGACGGCAAGGCCTTCAACATGATCCTCGACGACGGTGGTGACCTCACCGCCCTCGTCCACGACAAGTACCCCCAGTACCTCGCCGACTGCCGAGGTGTCTCCGAGGAGACCACCACCGGTGTCCACCACCTCTACAAGCTCTTCCGAGACGGCAAGCTCAAGATCCCCGCCATCAACGTCAACGACTCGGTCACCAAGTCCAAGTTCGACAACTACGTCAGTCCCCCTCAGACGCCTCTGCATGATGTGTGCTGACAAGAGCAGTACGGTTGCCGAGAGTCGCTCGTCGACGGTATCAAGCGGGCCACCGACGTCATGCTCGCCGGCAAGGTCGCTGTCGTCGCCGGCTTCGGTGACGTCGGCAAGGGCGTGAGTTTCTTTTGACTAGGAAGCCTGTCTCGGAGACAGGCGTTCCTGCGGAGCGCAACTGACATAACATAGTGCGCTGAGTCGCTTCGAAGCTACGGTGCCCGAGTCCTCGTGACTGAGATCGACCCCATCAACGCCCTCCAGGCCGCCATGGCCGGCTACGAGGTCACCACGATGGAGGACGCCGCTCCCCGATCTAACGTCTTCGTCACCACCACCGGCAACCGAGACATCATCACCGCCGAGCACTTCGAGGTTATGCCCGAGGACGCCATTGTTTGCAAGTAAGTCTGGAAGCGTTGCTAGCTTCAGGTGGGATGGCGCTGACTGCCGCAGCATCGGCCACTTCGACGTTGAGATTGACGTCGCATGGCTCAAGGCCAACGCCGTCCAGGCCGTCAACATCAAGCCCCAGGTTGACCGATTCACCATGAAGTCGGGCCGACACATCATCCTCCTCGCTGAGGGCCGACTTGTCAACCTCGGCTGCGGTACCGGCCACCCCTCGTTCGGTCAGTCCTCTTCTGCCGGGATAGGAGGCTCTTGCTGACCTCGCAGTCATGTCCTGCTCGTTCTCCAACCAGGTCATGGCCCAGATCGCCCTCTGGACCGACGGCGCGTCGTACCCCCTTGGTGTCCAGTAAGTCCTTACACTATGCGCATTTGAACTGTCGCTGACGCGTCCCAGCATGCTCCCGAAGTCGCTCGACGAGGAGGTCGCCCGAGCCCACTGCCCCCAACTCAACATCAAGCTCACCACCCTCTCGACCAAGCAGGCCGACTACCTCGGTCTCCCCGTCGACGGCCCTTACAAGCCCAACCACTACCGATACTAAGCGCGTCGAGTGCACGGCGCGGCGTACAGCTCCTGGCCTCAACTGCCTCTCTTGCTCGTTGTCGCGCCCCTCGCATCGCCTTGGTTCGTGTCCCGTCGGTTGTCGCTCGTCTCGGCTCTTCAGTTCTTTCCGGTCTCGCTCCTAAAACGACAAATACCTGTCGCAAACCCCTCACACGACACTCCGCTTGTGTGACGCATGTCCACCTCCCTTGTACAGCATAGATTCAATCCATCGACCATTGTTCACAAATACAATCTCAATCCTGCATTTCCGGGCATCAACTGCCATAACCACAAACCGCATCCCCCTCGCATGTTTCCATCCTCGTCTTTGCATTGTTCAGGGCAGTCCTTGATCATCATCCGGGCGGCTTTGTGTGGCTCGTTGCTTAGACTGTGTTGACGGACGTCTCGTTCGTTTATATACATCTTATGCATCGAGTTGGCGGCAGCAGAATGGCATTGAGTGCCTTCCATCCCTCCCGCATAGCAAACACGCGAGAATTGGTCATCGCAGTAGTTCAGACCTCACACAGGCGGGTCACTAAGACGGAAGGATACTTGATTATGGTCAATATATGCACAGCATAAACCTCAGATCTACAAAATTCACAGCGCAGCGCGCGATATACGTGGCTCATCGGGGCGGGAAGGACTGAGTTCCGTCGCCGGGGAAGAAACCATGAGCGGATTTGACCGTCGGAGGCGTGTCGGAATCGCTTGCTCTCCGGAGTGGTGGTGGCGCCGGCGGCAGTCCGGCCACAGGACCCGCCAGGCTCAACCCCGATGGCTCCGCCACGCGCTGGTCCATTGTATGAACTGGACTTTGCCCGTTGCTTGCAAAGTCCGGGGGAGAGGCAGCCGGCTTGGCGATGGTCTCCGTTGCCACCAGCGCAGTTGAGCCGGTCGGTCCGCTCGATAGGAACGCTGTCCGGGTGGCGGCGGCGGCGGCGGCGGCTTGAAGTAAAGGCGTGGCCGCACGTGTGGCGCTAGGGCTCGACCATGTCGATTTGAGCGGGCTGACGAGCTTCGGGTCGATGGTCGTCCCCGCAGTTCCCCAACTGTTGCCCGAAAGGGCGCTAGCCTGGGCTTCAATACCGGTGTGGTGGTCTGCCACGGCCGCGTCGACGAGGTTGTTCTTGGCATTGCTGGTGATGCGCTCGACTTGGACGTGCAGAGAGTGATCGTGCGGACGCATGTGATGCACTGCCGTCGCTGAGGCCCCCAGTACCTCGGGCTGAGTGTGCTGTCCCGCCCAGCTTGTCGCAAGCGGGAACGGCGTGCTCGGTATGGTCGTTGTTGGGCTGCTGTTACTCGTGCCCACGCCGCCTGCCCCAAAGGCACTGCTCAGATGACCGAGCGCCTTGAACGACATGTCAAGCGTAAGGGACGGCGCCATGCGTGCGATGTTGGCCTCCGTGCGGTTGGGATGTGACTGGTCCATCATCGTGGGGTCCTGACCTCGAAACGATTTCTGCCCATAATCCATTTGCCTCGCACCATCGTTCGCAGATCCCTCTTCCATCACGACATCATGCTCGTCAGCCTGGGCTACCGCTTTGAAGTTCGAGCCATCCTGGCCAGGATCCCCGTACCCCACCGACCATGACTGCAACGGAGGAGGAGCCGCAGGTGCTGCGATGCGCAGCTCGGTCGTTGGTCCCTCATGCGACGCTTGGGTGAAATATCGACCTGTCGGCGATGAGAAGCCTGGAGTGTCAGGCGAGACATTGATCGAGATCGCCTGGGGCGCGGACCCCTCGCCCATCGGGTGTGATTCGTGGTGCTGGACCGTAGTGGCAGCTCGACCGCGGACGCCCAGCTGGGGTCGCGACAGGGAGTTGAAGGTCGACTGGAAGGCGGACCTGAATGATTCGCTCCATGGGGCTGGAGGAGGTATCGGCGCCGTCGCGGGCGCCAGAATCGGCGACGTGTGGATACTCGCAGGGCACGAGAACGCCGGTTTGTTCGCACCCGCAACAGCTCCAGCCATACTAGCTGGTGTGAATGCCGGGGGGCCGGTCTCGCTACCATGGGCATAGTGAGTCTGGTTGTCGTGAGTAGGGAGGCGCCCTGGCTCGGCGGGCGAGTATGGCGGATGGTCGGCCTGCGAGTGACGGAACGACGGCCGGTGTTGCGAGAGCGAGTGATTCGCCACTGCGTCCTCATTGATGTCTGGCAGTCGGTCCCCGTACATTCGCTCGTAGCTCGATCCCTGCACCGGATGATGCTGAACGGGCACCGTCGATGCTGGTGTCGACTCACCACTCACCGAGCTGAGTGATGCGTCCATTCGGAACCCTTGTGTGTTCGACAAAAGCCCTGTAGACATGGCCTGGCGGATGTTCATAGGAGGGGCAGACGGGCTGCCACCGTGATGCTGTAGTTGGCTATGTCCCGCGAATAGGCTTTCCAGCGACAGTGGCGGTGGGTAGCCATGACGCCCATGTGCCCCAGCTCCGCTGCTTCCTGAGCTACCGCCAAGCACCTCGTTCCCGTAGCCCTGGGTGGCCGGATAGCCATCGAGCTGCAGCGGCATGGCCGATCCCCGCCGTATGTGGCTGTTGAACGAGTATGAAGCCGGCGAGACAGAGAACCCGCCGAGCGGATCAGAAGGTTGCGGTGTACCGGTGCCGATGATAGGTGTACCGCTCATGGTGCCATGACCGGCTTGATTGGGTACGTAGACAGGCGGATACGAACCTCCGTCGCTGCCGCGCTGAGTCTCATCAACCGAGAACGACGAGAAAGAGCCGCGGCCACCGCCGTTCATGTCGTAGTCGGACATTCTTCGTAGATCGATCGGAGTCACTGCGCCCATCGCCCCGCCGTGATGATCGTGCCAGAAGGAAGGGCTGCCTGCACCCCCGCTCGGTCTTCGCCACATATCCTGCTCTTCGTCGAACCGGCCATGGCTCGGCGCCCGGCCGGGCGTCCACCTGTCACCGGGCGAATGGCTTTGTAGCTGATACTGGCCTTGAGGCTGGTGATGATGATATTGATACAGCTCGTGTAAGCCATTCATCAGTGACGGGGCACCCGGGTCTCCACCGCTGCCACTGTGGCTGTCCCATCTGAACGACAGGTCGCCATGCTCGCTTAACGGCGCACCACCGTGAGCGACATTGTCGTTCCCTGGTGGCGCCGTCCCGGTGATGCGCTGGCCCGCAATGGCTGCCTTGTACCGCTTCTCGCCGGCCATAACCTCCTTGACTTCGCGGAACTTGCGCTCGACTTCGGGCCCCGCCCTGGACCGCACGAGTTGCCCGTTGGCGAGGCGCCGAGTACGGTACAGCTTGGGCGCGGCGCGGCGCTTGATTTGAGAGATGTCATCTGGCGTGGACAGCCGGTGAAGTGTCGGGTCTGCCAGGATCTCAGCACGGGTCAGTGAGAGGGGCAAAGACTCACGGGCCCAGACAGAGGCTTCTAGTACCCGACCATTGGCATCTTTGAATTGCCTTCCAGGGAAGACGCGGGCGAAGCCGTAAATCTGTAGGATATTAGCGGTGCTGTCCAGAGAGAAAAAGACCGCACTCCGCAGCCCTCAGTGACGCACATTCAGCTGCCGACCGAACGAAGCGAGCTTGTCGTGTTTGAACAGCTTTGGCAGGACCTCTTTCGCTAGCTAATACGCGGGTCAGCCACTACGCCTTGCGCCCTGTCGAGCGCCTCAAAGGACGCGTCGTGGACGGAGGTATCTCCGACGTACCCTCTCTGGCTGAGCCACCACCAGTTGCTTCGAGTCGGCAGCCCAGTATATCACCTCCGGACACGGGTGCGGATCAAGTGCCATGAAACTGTGAGTGATGTCAGATCAGATGCCCGAGGGATGCAGAGACGGCCAGACGCGAGACTGTATGGCTGAGCCTGCGACTCACTCGTACAGCTTCTGCAAGAAGTTGTGTTGCCGAGCATTTGCTCCTGCGTTGTCCCAACGCCAAGCCTCTGCCATTATAGCTTGCAAGTACCAGCTAAGCGTCCCCGGTCAGGGGTAAAGAGCCTTGCTGCTTGAGCCAGAGAGTACTCGTCCCGTAGTCGCTGCGCAGACTGTAGCCGGAACCCGGTGGGATCATGCGGGGGCGCGGATGATGCTTGTGGGTGAGTCGCCTTCGACCGCGACACTGACAGCTGCAGGTGTAGGTGCGGGATGAGGTGGGAGAGAAGAAGCGTGATGATCGCTCGGCATAGATCTGGAACGATGAAGACCGAGCCCCGAGCCGCGATCACAAACCGTGCAAGGCCTCCCTCCGCAGACGGGAGGGTAGGACACCGCCTGAAGCTCTTCGCCTTCGTCGCATCCGTTCACACAGCATGCGATCCCTTCATGCGATCCTCCCGACTTGACCAAACCCTATTGGTCGGGCTGCGCGGGACTTGCTCGCTCGCTTGCTCGACTTGGGCAAGCTAGGGGTCGCATCGGCACCTGCGACTTGTGTGATGCACGCAGACTGCGCGCTTGCGAGAAGAATGTGGGTGATCAGCATCTCAGGAGGATCAGCACAACATGATTCTCAGACCTATCAGCTCGGTCAGCTCGGTCACTGCGCTCTCCTCAGTGCAGATCAGCGATCTGTCACGCTCCTGTGTATGACAGCGCTCCGCGCCGGAGGCATTGACCCAGGGAGACCCGCAAAGGAGGACCAGAGTGAAAGGAGTGAGCTCGAGGGTGAGCCCAGTTTTGGACGCCACGACCATGACGAATCCGCCTTCGCTCGGTTACGGTCTCGCTCGGTCTTCTCCTTTCGCGAGAAGGCGCAGACGCGCGATCTCCAGTAGAATATCCGTGTAGATCGGAAATGAGCAGCGGCAGTCGCCTCGAGGCGGCAAAGCACGGCGCGAAGGCGCGCAACCCCCTCCGCCTTCAAAACGAGCCGTCCGTCCGTGCGTCCGTCCGGCGGTCCCCAAACAGCAGTCCAGCCGCAGTCCAAGTCTCTGTCGCCTGGCCGATGTCTCAGGCGATGCATGAGAGATTTCTATGCTCCTCCTCTTCAATCCTCCGCTTCAATCTCCTGGGCTTGTCGAATCCGGGTTTAGACAGGAGGAAGCGATGTGCCCTTGTCAGCAGGGGGAACGACGTATTTCTACGAGACCTCATCAGCTCAAGCCTCTCCGCCTTGGAACACTGCACAAACCTGCTCGGAGCCCTGGCCGTTCTGCCAGACCTGGAATCGGCTAACGCACAGTCAGCACTGAATAGTGTAAACTCGTGCATCTGCAGACTTACACGCCGACCTGGGCACGCTTCTCAGCGGCAACTCGGTCCGTCTCGCTCAGAGCCTGCCTCAGGGCGCGCGAAGCGACCTGGGTGTACTTGTTCCAGCTGCAAATGGTCAGTCCTGCTCCTTGACCAGGCTGTCTTTCCTCCATTCCGGGCCCTCCCCATCCGACTTCCGCCCATTTCTCCCCAGGCATCTGGCTTGACTGTCGCGGGCTGAACTGACCTCATGAATTCTCTCCAGGTGGCCGACATTTTGATTAGGTGTTTATAGAAGAACCGCTCGTCGTCGCTGTTGTATCTCTATTCAGCGCACTGGCAGCCAGGCAGCAGGCAGCAAGCGCGAGAGCCAGCCAGCCAGGGCGGGGACGACCGCTCCGGGCAGCGACGGAAGCAATTTCCGAGAAAAGCCGACTGTGGCGGAGCAGAGTGGCTCTGTGCGTTTGCCCTATTCACGCGTGACCGGTCGATGTCCAAGGCAGCTCCATGCATCTACTGCCGATGACAGATCATCTGAGGTAGACCACGGACCATGCGTGTAACAGTACCTGTCATCCCCCGGCCGCGACAGCCGTAAACCGCCTAGACAGGGCGTAGTCAACCTGTCCGGATTCCCCACTCCCCCACGCCACCTGCTCCACCCGGTAATGTCCTATGCTGTCCGGCGACCGCCAAGTCCATGCGTGATCGAGGATTTGGAGGTCATGCAAAGGTATATAGCCAGCTGATGCATTGTCTGCGTCACTACTGAACTCCTATCGCTCCATCTGCGACTCATCCCTATAGCAGTCAAGACATGTCTCCTAGCTGGCGAAAGATCCCCGCGCAGGAGCTGAAGCGCTCCTCGCACTCCCTCTGCGTGGTCCGAGGGAAGGCATACATCTTTGGCGGGTAAGTGCGGCTATACCGGTCAACATTTTCTACAGAAGGTGAGCTGACAGGACCGCAGCGAGATCCAGCCGCGGAATCCTGTGGACAACCGGCTGCACGTCGTCGACCTGAAGACTGGCGAGTATGAGGCTGTGGAGGGCAGCGGAGACGTCCCCGAGGCCCGGGTTGGGCACACTGGCGTTGCGGTCAACGACGACGTCTACATCTTCGGCGGGGTGGGTCCTCTTCCATCTGGAGGGTCTGCTGGATGTTCGGGCTTCTGCTGATACGGTGACATAGCGCGGCGGACCAGACATGACGCCTCTGACGCCCTCACTGCACATCTTTTCCACCACTCGGTCGACATGGCGGACTATCCCTGCGAGCTCGCCCGGCCCCGTTGCGCGCTCGTACCATGCCTCTGCGGCGTCTTCTTCGCACATCTTTGTCCATGCCGGATGCGGCGACGCGTCTACTGGGCGACTGAAGGACCTGTGGGCATTCGATATCGCGTCTGAGAAATGGCACCAGCTGGCAGACGGCCCTGGCGATGTCCGCGGCGGTACCGCTCTGTGCTACGCTGCCGGAGGTCTGTGGCGCTTTGGCGGGTTCAATGGCAAGACCGAGATCGGTGGTCAGATCGACCACCTGCCCCTGAGTGCGGCCAGAGACGCGTCCGCGCTGGCAAGCGCGCAGTGGGCGACGCACACTTTCGGCGAGACGGCCGGTCATGGGCGTGACGCCCCCGCGGAGACGGGCCTGCACGGCGGTGGGTCCTGCCCTGGAGCGAGGTCCGTCTGTGGCATTCACCCCGCCCCGGGCGGCAAGCTCGTCACCATGTTTGGCGAAGGCAAGCCATCTCCGACAGGCGGCCACGACGCCGCAGGTAACTTCTGGGGCGATGTATGGACGTTCGACCCAACGACCAAGCAATGGGAGTCGGTCGGTACTTCCGAGGCGGACGGTCCCGGAGAGAGGGGATGGTTCGCGAGCGATGCTGCGCCGGAAGGAACGGTTGTGTGGGGCGGTATCGACAAGAACAACGAACGTCTCGGTGATGGCTGGGTCCTGTCCGAGTAGAAACATCGGACACAGCCTTCAAGTCACGTCCCGCGCGAGTTCTGTTGTGCAGAATCAGTTTATAGACTAGAGAAACAGTCTTTCGCAGTACGCCCTGTCACGCCTGGATGCAGTGCAGCGCCACGCGCAGCTTTGGCCCCGAGACTTGAAACACCAAAGTCCCCGATCTCATGCGCTTGCCTAGGAAGTTAAGTCGATGGGTTTCACTTGCACACGGTCATACGAACCTGCCTGGCTGCCTACAGAATAACGCCTGCATGCATGCTGAGCAACGTGCATATCCCAGCCAAGCCATCTCGTGACCAAGCAGGCACGCAGCAGGAATCTCCCGGATGCCGTGTGGTGTTCTGGCCCGCGGACTGACGAGTGCCCGATATAGCCAGGCCAGGGACCTGGAATGACGTCTTATCAGGAACGCTCATACTCGTCGCACACCCCCCGTTTGATTTTCTAGCCCGCAGCAAAGGGTGGGATTGCGCACGCCGCGGCCTCCCTGCTCATGCTGCGGAGGGAGGTATTGCTGACAGCTGTAGCCGGACATTTGGACCGGTGCATGCCGCTGCTGTCCTGCAGGCGTGACATGATCTGCCAGCTGATCCACTCCTTTCCTCAACTCGACACGACGGCGGTGACAGATCCGCCCCCTATACTTGTATCAGAAAGGAGGGTCACATCTCCCGCGTATCAGTGGTCGACCGAGTGCAGCGATCAAAGGAAATTAGTAGCCGAGGCGTCGATCATACCACCGTCCATAGGACCGTCGGTATCGACAGAAAAGGTGTCGGTTGACAAGGGTGGCCCCTCACCCGCACAACCATAGCGACCCTGCTAAAAGACTCAAGTTACCAAGCGTGAGCGCTTCAGCCTCATCATGACCAAGGCTGACATCCCAGCGCGACGCTTACCAAGAGCTTGCTTAGCGCGTCGCCTCCAGTGCAGGACCGCTGGCCGGCCTCTCACACCACTGCCATTTGCGGTGACACCTGATCAAACAACCCGACATGAAACCCAACTTCCGACTTTCTAAGCCACCGACCGAGCTGTTCATCTCGCCGTACGGCCGGTCCTCCACGTCGAGCGGGGACGGCGGGCCGTCAGATACGTCTCCATCAACGCTGACCTCGCCGACGTCGTTCGAGCCTCGGCGGACAGACAGTCAGACGCCACTGCTTCCGCCAACGCCGACGCAGCTCGAGAAGGGCACAGCGGCATCGTACCCCTTCCCATCGCGGTACCACCACGACCACCGAACCGTTCTGGCGCGACTACGAGCCCTCGTGGGGCAAGTGGGCGGAGGCGGTCTGTATCGCCGCTTGTGCTATTTTGTGATCGCCCTATCACTGGTCGGCATCATCCTCTCCCGGTCGCAGGGTTCGGTAAGCGGTTCTGGTCCCTTTGCTCAATTGCTCAACCAGCTGACAAGGCTAGACAATCGCACCGAAACACGTGACGTATGCACCAGATCGCGACTCGAGCCACTCATTGGGGTCGACTACGCCTGCTTCGCACGACTCGACCAGCAGGTTCCGCTTTCCCTCTATCCCGCTGCCTTTCCTCGGTTCCGGGCGGCACAAGTCCGGTCTCCCTCTTGTGCCCGAGATATCGCCCAGTTCTCAGCGGCTCAGCTCGTCTTCGAGCGAAGCCGAGCTTGCAAGCGAGCCACTGCCCGTCGAGGCCAGCCTGCAAGAACGGCTCGAGGCATGGAAGAACGCTCCCGGCGGTCGAGGCAATATCGAGGGTGAAGTCGAGCACGGGACATTCGTCCAGTGGAACCTAGAGGTCTGTCCAGACAGCCGAACCGTGAGGGGTGCGGGCTGACGGACCGCAGCAATGCTCGACCATATCGCACCAGCACAACACGCACATGATCCAACACTCGGCGCTAGTATGGGCGACGCAGAACCGGACGTCGCTGTACAACCAGCGGATGGAACTCATCAATTACATGGAAGACGTGGTCATCAAGCAGGACCTGCTGTCCAAGTACGGCGAAGGCAGGGGTATCGTCATGGTCGCCGGCAACGCGGACACGCTCGAGCGCGTCAAGTGGAGCTTGCAGATGCTCCGGAGCTACGGCAGCGAACTCCCCGTCATGATTGTGAGTCATCCGTCAGTGCGGCTGAGGCTGACGCCGTAGTTCCACTTTCCGTCCGAGGCGCCGGCGGAGGACGACCCGATCCGCGCGGAGCTGGCCGAGCTCGGCGGAACGCTCATGGAGGCCAAGGGCCAGACTCGAGACCAAGGCAAGAACAAGAGTTATCACCTGAAAGCGCTCGCGGTGGTCCAGTGCCCCTGGCGCGAGGTCCTCTATCTGGTGAGTGGGGCCACCAGGCCGGACGAGCAGTCGCTGATGAGCAGGACTCGGATTCGATACCGGTACGCGACCCAGAGTACATGTTCGATGCGCCCAACTACAAGCGCCTCGGGCTGTGGGCTACACCCGACTACTGGAAGACGTCGGCGACGAACCCAATGTGGGCAATCATGGGCGTCAAGTGTCGAAACGAGTGGGAGATGGAGACAGGTCAGATGTTTGTCGACAAGAAGCGCCACCTCGACGTCTGGCTTCTTGTTCAGTACATGCTCGAGCGGCACGACTGGGTAAGCGACTCGTGTATGGTGACCGGGGCGGCGCGCTGACACGCGCAGTGGTTTTACTACTCGGACGGGGACAAGGATATCTTCCGATGGGCGATGCTTGCGCTGCGGAAGCGGTGGGGCGTTCCCGGGCGATGGGTCGGCGCGGCGGCGTTGCCAATGGGCACGATGTCTGGCGACTTTTGCGCCCACACGATGCTGCAGCACGATTCGTGGGGCGAGCCACTCTTCGTGCACTACAACCTGCTCAAGCAGATCCCGTCCGGAATCGGCAGAGGGTTCTCATGGGGCAAGACGAAGCAGCTGCCCCTGTTCAACCTGTTCCCTGCGACGCCGGCCACAGCGCGGCTCGGCGAGCCGACCGAGCCGCCCAACGACGAAGACCTCCCCGGTCTCGGCGACGTCGACTGCGACATGCTTGCCGACGCAGACGAGCACGGCCGCGCGCGGGCTCCAGCACAGGACATGGTCATGCGCAGGGCAGTTCGCGAACAGGGCGTCAAGGTCAGGTACCACGGCGGCGTCATGTCTGCCCTTTGGTAAGCGCATACCTCTACACTGTCGCGGCATTCGTGCTGACCACGGCCTGCAGCATTGACCTCGAGTACGTCGACCCGCGACCACCATCGAGGCAGCACGACGATGCGGCGTACTATGCCAAGATGGAGGCCGACAAGCTGGAACGCGAGGCGTATTGGGCGCACCAGCGTGAAAAGCTCGTACAGGAGCTAGGACCCGCCGAAGACATGTCCGACCGGCTGAAGGCCCTCGACGCGGCGCGAGAAGCCGAGGAGCTTCGGCTACAGGAGGGAGAGGCCAAATTGCCCGTGCGGCCAGACTGGTCGGCCAGTCCATTAGAGGTGAGTCCGCGGATGAGAGAGCGCCAGAGATGGGTTACGGTGCTGATGGCGGTCTAGGTGGCATGGTGGGACAACGACCCAAATCTCAAGACGTTCGAGAACACGATATACGACTTTGGGTTCCGGCCAAGCGGGCCCGGCTTTTAAACGACGAGAATATACACGTGTAGCAAGTTCCCTTTGACGACGAGATAGACACACGCCGACGAGCGATCATTCACGACATGTGGTGTCTTGAAGTATCCATACAAGCACATGTATCTGTACTCTATGATCTGAGCCTGGTGCGCATGCGGAAGGGACGTTACATGGACTTCATGGCTTGAGACTGCGGTAGAAGTATGCCGACTCGCGCTCTCCGCCTCCTTTGTCTTCTGGCCAGGTCGACATGAATGTCTTGACCCGCTCGAGTCCATTGCGGCGCAGAACAGCGATGCTTCCATGGTTGTCCGTCTCGGTGAACTGAATGTTAGCCACGATTCAGCCCGGCAAGACCATGTAGACTCACAGCGCAAATACCGCCGACGCGCATCCACTGCTTGGCCCAAGTCTCGATCAAAACACCAATGATCTCCGACATGAGCCCCTTGCCGCCGTACTCGGCAAGCAGAGTGTATCCCAACATCCAGGTCTGCTCCCCCGGTGGCAGCTTGAGCACCTGCGAGATTCAGCCGGGAGACCTCTGACGAGCTGCACGCACATCCTCTAGCTTCGCATCGGGGTTCTCTTCCGTGTCGACGAATGGCTGAAGGTTGACATCGCCGACAACCTTGCCCGTCGTGGTGTCGTACACTGACTTGAACGGGAAGCCACTGAGCTGTACTGGAGCTGCGTCCGACGCCGGCACGATCGGGTCAGAGCTGGACGGCGCAGACGGCAGGCTCGCCAGAACTTTATCGTGCAAAGCTTTGTGCGCCGGAATGGGGTCGGCCACAAAGGTCTCAAGGAACGACCGCGGCATCCTGGACTGTTTAGTCGTCTGAACCTGCACTCACCAGAGGCGTGTTCTCACGGAAATGGCAACCTGTACAGCCGCCTCCCCACCTCTGGAGAATTGAACAGTACCAGCTGGAGCCCAGTATCAGCAATTGCCCAACGGCTCGGCATGCTCGCCAAGCGACCTACCAGGTCGTCCTCTATGCCTGGGCGGAGGAGGACGAGGCGCAAGTGCGGGAAAGACGGCAAGCGTAGGTACAGCTCTTGCCGCTCTGTGTCCCATCGGAGAGCTGTGCTGAGCTCACGCATGTATTCTGGAGATGATTGGTCTGGCTTCATGTCGTCTAGAGCAAGGTAAAGAGTCACAAAGCAAGTTCCTTTCTTTCTTTCAAGTCAACACCCTCGAGGACCCGTCTGTCGGCCATGACCGGATTCAGGCACAAGACCTTCTTGGCGGTTTCCGACTCGACGGCCTGTTGGAGCCATGCGAACGAGCTGCATGCCAAGACGCATGGAATACTTGTTCGCATTGGCATATGACGGTACATACATGTGGTTCTGAGTAGTAGTACAATGCGGAGAGGTTGAATCTCATTCGGGCTCCCATCGATGCAACGACGTGTCTCCTTCTCAACCGGCGATACCGTGCCCGCCATGCCCACCGTGGCCGCCGTGACCTCCCCTTCTGCCACCTTTCCGCCTATCCCTGTCCTTCTCTTTATCGCTCTCATCGTCCCTCGCAGCTACCGACCCAGGTCCGAGGTTCCTCCGCTTAACACCGCGTATTCGGCTGCTTGGCGTCAAGGACTGAGGTGTGGGCAGTCCGCCGGGAGCGTTTATCCGCACACCAGCGCCTGGTGTTGATGCCGGCGCGCCTGCCATATCTACGTCGGCAATCGGGCGCTTGGAGCCAAGTGCGGGTGAGGGTACAGACGCAGCATTTGAGGAGACCATGCTGGGTGTGTTTGCCGGGAGAACGGGGTTGAACATCGATTGAGGGGGATGATGCGCACCGGATGAGTCGTGGCGATATCGTAATGGTGAGCGGGACGTGCGAGACGATCCGGCCGTTGGGCGCATGGACATGGTCGGCGAAGAAGAGGCCATCGTGTGAACGGGAGTCGGCTGGTACGTTGCTTGAGCTGCGCTCGGTCCTCGTGGCGTTTCTGCCGCTGCGGCAGGGGCACCTGTATTCCGCGCACCCTCCTCGGGCACAGGTGAGTGCTTTGGCGAGTGTTTCCTGGTCGCGGCTGCGTCTGTATCGCGATAAGAGGATCGATTTCGACGTAAGCCCGGGGCACTGCGACGTGTGCCAGCGCCCGAAGGGGCCGACTCCATTTCCTCGTCCGCCGCAAAGGCATCCATCGCGGTCTGCGCCATCAGCATCGATCACGGTACATGTCAGCCTACGGCTGACGGAAACGAGCAAGACACTGACCTCACGAGCTTCCAGCCAATCCATCGTGCTGCCCAAGACCTGCTCGGCCGAATGCCCTGCGCCAATAGACGACTGTAGCGTAGAGAGCACGTCTTTCCTGCACACCATAAGCGCTGATCGATGCAAGGGGTAAAGGAAGGGGCCTTGGCATGACACCATGGTGTAGGGGATGTTGAGGAAGGATGGAGGGTAGGACTTACAGGCAAGCGAGGTAGCCGACATGATACGCTTGCTGCGGGAGTCAGCCGCCCGTGTCCAGGCCACTTAGATGGTAGAGACTTACCTTGGTGTTCGCGAGCGAGGTCTTGTACAGGGTGGTGATGCTCAGAGCGGCCGCTGCGGGATTAGACTTCTCCATTGCGAGCCACGACCGGACGAGCGAGACCTACCTCTGAACTTATCGCCCATCTCTCGCTCACCATCGGCCAGGCCGGGTGGTAGCGTACTGCCCAGTGCCGACAAGTCCATCTTGGTGAACAATAGACCCGCCTTGACTGGTGTCGGGAAGTGATAACCGGTGGCGCGGAAGGAGCACTATTAGACCGCAGGAAACGCGTCCGGGCAGGTCCTCGGGAAACGTGAAGCGACAGGCCACGAAGCGCGGAACGACCCCTGGGCTATTCGGACAGCAAGTGACGGTCAACGTCTAGTACAAATGCGGAAAAGACAGAAAGGCAAAGGTGTAAAGGCGATAAGTAAGGATGACGAGCTCCTCCACAAGGCCCTTGCGCTCTGGTTAGCAACAGAGTCGTCTTCGCTAACAACCGACGCAGTTTGTAGACGCTGACGTAATACATACACGCTGTTTGCCACCCAGCATCATGCTTCCCCACCCTCTACAGGTCTCACCCCCACCGTACTAACAACATGCCGGCTGACGGTTGCTCATAGCAGCAGACGACTGCATTCGTAGTCCACGAGCTCATGGTCGAGAGGCGCATCTGTGTGTAGTACTGCAAGATGGAGCCGCTGTCATGGTGAGTCGGAAACGAGGAGCCCGTGGCCACTGCTGATCGTCACAGGGACTAGTGAGTCTGGCATCATCTGCCCTGCAACGGAGGAGAACCGCGTCCACGGATAGCTGCTGACACTCACGTAGTATCCTCAAGTATGTCATTGTCGGGGACTCGGCGGTTGGAAAGTCTTCTTTGCTGGTCCGACTCACGGACGACCGGTTCAGCGACGCCGGGACGGAACCGACTCTTGGAGTGGAGTTCGGCAGCCGGATCCTCGACTGCGGGCGGGGGCGTAAAGTCAAAGTGCAGTGTGAGCACTACCCAGGATCAGAGACCGGACTTAGGCTGAGGCTGATGTGGTAGGCTGGGATACAGCAGGGACAGAGTCGTTCAGAAGCATCACCAGGAGCTACTTCCGCGGAGCTGCTGGTGCATTGCTCGTATACGACGTGACTCGGCGAGACTGTGAGCTGGCGGTGTGAAGCCATGCGGCGATTCCTGCTAACTGTATTAGCCTTCGACCATGTCGTGTCCTGGCTGTCCGACCTGAAGCAGCACGCTGATGAGGATGTGTCAATCATACGTGAGCCACCAGCCTGACCACCGCATACCGAAATGCGTTGGGGCTAAATTTGTGCCAGTCGTGGCGAACAAGACGGACCTGTGCTCGACATCGCCACCCAGCGTCCCCCAAGTACAATACGGCCAACCTTTTCCGGCGCCTCAAGCGCCCATACGACTGTCCACCTCGTCCGGCTCATCACAAGGCGCATCCCAGCCTGCACGACCAGAAACCGCAGATCAGCAGGCGATTGAGGCGGAGGAGCCTCCCCCGGCGCAAGTGACAAACCCAAATCTGAAACGTCGGGCGGTATCAACGCTTGACGGCGTATTGTTTGCGCGGGAACATGGCTTGTTGTATGTCGAGACGAGCGCGAAAGAGGGATGGGGCGTCGTCGACGCGTTCGAGTGGACAGCCAGGGAGGTTTTGGATCGGATACGCGGGAAGCAGCTCGGCAAGAAGGTGAGTACTACATACTACATAATCAAACCTGCCGGTCGTCGTTCGCCATTGTCCTGGCGGCGACTGTCATCGGCACATGCTAATCTGCCTTAGCCGGGAGGCGTGAAGCTGGATGCGCAAGAACGCAAAGGAGGGAAATGCTGCTGATCACGGTGCCCATCATGGCCAATGATCTTGCTTGTTGTATCACTCGCTCGCTATCTCTGGGGCAGTTCGGCATTATAC
The DNA here is from genome assembly GCA_037040355.1 of Cutaneotrichosporon sp. M94-02A. Lineage (NCBI taxonomy): Eukaryota > Fungi > Basidiomycota > Tremellomycetes > Trichosporonales > Trichosporonaceae > Cutaneotrichosporon > Cutaneotrichosporon sp. M94-02A. The sequence goes on from JAXQGU010000081.1 coordinate 42,098, forward strand.
GGGGATTGCATGTGATGTAATTGATCCAGATCTAAGAGGGCATTGTCCGCGCACGAAGGCTATGTGATTGGCGCCCTTTAAGCTGGTTGCCAGTAGAGGGTCTGTTCTCATCAGCGCCGTTCCCCTTCCATACAACTGAAAAGGCGCGGCCGAGACTTACCACTTGCGAGATGATGGCGGGGTCACCGTTACCGGCCGCCAACCAGGCGTTGAGGTCTGGCGTAGCGAACAAGCGCACCACTGCCGTTCGTATTAGCCCCGGCACCAAAGTCTGTTGCCTGGGAAGGACGTACGGTTGTTCGCGTAAAGGGCTGGCTGCAGAGAAGTGCCGTCCGGGTTGATCCAAGTGAGGATGAGCGGGTATACAGTCCTTCCGGTAGATCCGGTCGTCGGGCGTGTCTTGTCAATACTCCACTACGGCAGATCAGCCGGCCAGTCCGTGATCGGCGAGACGCCTCGTTGGTGAAGCGGTTGACTCACGATGGCGCCCTCGAACGGCTGGAAGGGGTTACCGCTGAACAGCTCGTACAAGTTAGGGTTCTTGATCGCCGGGCCGGGACTCGACTCGTCTTGGGCCTGGGTCAGGAGGATGGCACTGGGGAATAGGTTAGCTCGATGGGGAGGTGGTTGGACGCAGAGCGGACACACTTGCTGCTTCCGGATGCGAGAGTGGTCTTGGATCCGGTGTTGTTGGCCGAGACAGCTATACGCGTCAGCCCGCACGTGGGTCGACAGGTACACAAGGCGCTCACCCATGCCGAGGAAGGGAAGCGCGGGGGCAGTGCCACCTTGGGTCTGCTGGTCGGCGGAGACAATGCGCAAGTTGATGCCGTCCCAGGGGTCCGTGGAACAAGCGGAGAATGACAGTCCTAATCGCTTAGACGTAGTAGTTGACTACGGATCGTCAGCTCAACGCGCCCGACTCCCTGGGTCACAGACAGCCTGACGTACGGTTGTATAAGAGCCCAGGACACCGTCGGCTTCGGCCACGTTTCGCAGAGTGCCAAGGAATTCGCCGCCACCGACCCGGTTCGTGAGGATAAACCCTCGGTTCCTGCTCGAGCATTAGCATGCCTTGTCATGTGTAAGGGATGTGAGAGACGTACAGCACGGGCGAGCATGCAGACTGTCGAGCTCGGAGCGGGCCGTGGCGAGTCTTGGGTTTCTGGGGTAGAGGCGGGAACCCCCTCTTGAGGCAGTCGGCATTGCTGGCGCAAGCGACACGCTCGGCCGACCGAGGCTGGGCTGCGGCACCCTCAGCCGACGCAGCGCTTCGGTGCAACAGACGTCGCTGTCGCTGTGTCCGGCTCGACCAGTCTTGCAACGAGGCGGTCGTGGCTGTGCGGACATACGGCGGCTGGTAGACCGGCAAGTCGACGACGTCCAGATCAAGGTCGGCGGCATCGAAGTCGAGGTCGTCCCTTGCTTCGCTGTGGTGGCTGATGGCTGATGGCTGGGACAGCACCCCGACAGTGAGGTGTGCAAGGGAGAAGTAGGCGCTGAGGAGGGCTAGTGAGGCTCGCATGGTGTGTAAGCCAGACGGGATGGTGTGGCAGAGGGATGTGTGGTCGCTGTCGTTCAGAGAAAAGGTCTCTATATGTAGCCACTGATCACCTCGGTTGGCCAAGAACAAGGTTCCTGTCGAACCTCGTAGTCGCACCGAAATGTCAGAGAACACAATAGCCTGTGGGCATCACTGCGAGACACGCCGACCGTCATCGCCCAGGTCCAGGCCGTTCTCTCTAGCCCCTAGTGTGAGAGCGGTGTGTCCGGTCGGCTTTGTCTTCGGCTCGTGGATCGACGCACGGACGATCTCGCTGGGGCGGAAAGCGGCAGGCGCTTGAGAGGTCGTGCGCTGGGCGGGTTCCTAGCGTCCACAGGGTCCAGCGACCAGCACGAGCTTGGCTCCTGCTGGGATGGAGGAGAGCGCTCTCGGGTTCCAAGGCCGTACAATAATGTGCCGTGCGATCCATGACACTCACGTCCGAATCAGGGTCTCAACCCGGCTCCGCCCCCTTCGCTGAGGGGTGTACGTCGATTAAGGGCGCAGGCGCACCGCGGCACCGCCGCGGCGATCAGCGCGCCGCCCGGTCCTTGGGCCTGACTGCGGCCACCTCATGTCCCATGCGACGTGCGGCTGCGCTCATCCGGCAAGTCGAATCCCATTGTTCGCCTTCATTGAGAGATTACTCTCCTCGGCAAGCTCGGAAAGAGCCAGGGCGGCCGTGCCCTGACTTGATGGCCGGTGGCTTCGGTAGAGTGCGTACTTGTCCCGAGGACGAATGCTCGTCTGGTCGGAGCAGGTGTACAGCGGTTCGGGCTTGGCAACACGGTGGAGACATGCGTCCTAAAGGGCAGAAAATATCCCCGTTCCGGAAGGCGAGCACCTTGTCGATCGGTTACTGGGATCCAACACAGGCTGCCTGCCCCTCTGAGAGCTCTCTCTTGGCCAGTGCCGCGCTAGGCGCCACTGTAGTCCAGCATCGTGATTGGCGAGCCGACTCTGTAGAAGCCTACACGTGGCCGGACCATCGCCGAGGTCTTCTCGGGCGGTAGAATCGTCCTTGACCGAAAGTGCCGAGTGCCACCTGTCGACCTGGGTGCCTCCTCTCTTTGCGCACGGGGGACGAACACGGGGTATGCTACCCTGTCGAAGAACAAGCTGAAACTCGTCTCAGGTCGTTCTTTCCGCTAACGGGATGGACCACAGCTTAAAATGCGTTCAGTGGCGTCACTCCTTCTTTTTGTGCCTGCCCAAATGACCCTGGATCGTCAAAGACTGCGCATCACCCCGGGCCTGTCCCGAGAGACATTTGATAATCCTCCGAACGTACGGTCTCAAGCCACAACAACCAGCGGCTCTGTTGTTCGTTCAGGGACAGTAACCGCTATGGCTGATTGGCATAGCTCCGCCGAGCTGGGTTGGGCAAGTTAGATTGTCAACACCTGTGCATGTTCCGGACGCAGATGGAGACCGCATGGGTATCGCAGTGCTCTTTTCCACTTTTCTGTGTATCCTCAACAAGATTGGACCGCATGTTGCGCAGTGAGCTGCACGCTGCATCGACATCATTACTCGATGCAGCATGCATCATACTATGCCTCCTGCTGTATGTGATGCCACATGATCACCTGCTTCGAGCTCGTGCTGTACGCGAGCCAATTTTGTCGAGGGTGCCAACACAGGGCGACCAGGTTACCCGTGATGGGGATTTTCGCAATCGTCTGGCCGGAAAACACCGACACCTAGGTCTATCAGCAGAGCCCCATTCCTCCGGTGGTACTGCAGCCAACGCACAATCGCGATGAATGGGTCGTCTCCGCCCATAGCAATAAGCTCGCCGTCTGGCGAGAAGGCGGTATGCCGGATGGCGGCCCTGCAGGTATGAGCGACGTGCATCATACCTTGGCGAAGACTCGACGTACACGCAGACGTCGAACGTCCTGACGCAGATCCAATGCCGCGTGTCCATCACGCTCAACAACGCATCCTGTCCGCCTACAGCGAGATATCTAGCGCGTCAACACACCTCGTTGAGCTACAGCAAGCACACTCACCTTCCGGTCGGACAGAAACTCAGGCTGAGCAGACTGGCAGAATGGCAGATTGCCTGTCTGTACCGCTTGAGTTGGCGTTTTCTCGCCTCGGCCTCCTGCTGCGCTCGGCGGACTTCCGCCGCGGGGGCAGACGGAGCGATCGCATCGCCTGGCACCGCGATAGGTGGTGGACGGGGACTGGCGGCCGCTCGGCGGTCTTTCGCATTCGGAGACGGCGCGCGGCTGATAGGCCGGGAAGGTGCCGCGGAAGGTGGGGCTTGGGCGCTGGCGTCCTGCTCTGCGGCGCCGGCATCCGCCATCTCGACGTCTGCTCCGGGCTGGCCGTTTGCGGCCTCAGGCACTTCTGCTGGGCCACCCATCTCGACGTCCTGCGGCGCACCTTCCCCTGCAGCGGTTTTTGGCGCGCCAGCCCCTGTCGCAGGCATAGCTTCCCCGTTGTCAGTCGCCTCAATCATCTCGACCTCCTCCTCGACCTCCTCTTCTTGCGGCTCCGCAACCTCCCCCGGATTCTCAGGCTGGGCACCTGAGTCGGCAGTTTCGGGATCCAGCTCAACGCCCTCCGTGCCCGCCCCTTCGGCCTCCGCCTCTGCTGGCTCTACTCCTTCCCCGTCGCCTTCTCGCCCGCCCTCCTTCTCCTCCGGCGTGGCCTCTCGCGTACTGGTCGCTCGGCTCTTGCCGTCGGCGCCGTCGACCTCGGGTTCGGTCATGGGTGATTGCAAAGCTTCGTTCTTGACCTCGTCGGTCTCCATCTTCTCGGTTTCTGGCTCGTCGACCACCTCGTCAGGCCGCTTCTCCGTCGGGTAAAGCCAGGCATTGAGGCTGCCGTCGTTTGACACCGCGCAGACTAGCTTGCCCGAGTTGTTGAACCGGAGAGAGTTGATCTACCAAGTCAGCTACCGTCGACCGGCGACCCGCGCAGCACGCACCTCTTCTGATCCGATATCGATGAGCGGACCTCCCAGACCCACATCGTCTCTCCGCTCCCACACAGTCTCAGGTCCAACACCATCCTTCAGTACCCGCCAGTAGAAGTACGCCTCGTCCCTGCTTTTCGGGCAGACGACCGCAAAGTGGTTTCCCGATGGGTGAAACGCGAGGTGCAGGATGTCGTTGGGAATGCGAAACGTCGCGACGGCGGTTTTGGGCTCTGCCTGCATAAGCAAGACGCGGCATGCATCCGGGGGGCGACTCACTGTTGGTGTCCCAGACTGCGATGGTCGCTCCGCCTGCGGACGCTTTGCATCCGGAGATGAGAATGTTGGGCTCAACGGGCGACCATGCAATCGCCCCTGGAACTCAGTTCAACTGCGATCCGGCCGAGGGGTTTGAGACTCACCGACATGCCCGGTATGAGGTGTCGTCTTCTCCCCTCCGCTCGGTAAAGGGAACGATGTCGACGTCTCTATCTGCCAGATCTCAGCTTTCATCCAGCACATTTGCCGGCTTGAGACCCACTCTATCTTTCGACACTTCCCATATCCGGATACCCTTGAGTTCCGTTCCGGTAGCTACTCTCCGACCATCGCATGACCAGGCTATACACCGCACGTTCTTGACCAGGCTGCTGCTCTTGACTTCTGTTGATCGGGTCGGGAACTTGGGTACCTGGAGTGTATCAGGCATCCTCCTCGGGTCGCAAGATGCAGGGACGTACAGGCAGCTCGCGCGCAGAGTACTGAGAGTTAGCGAAGAAGTCCGGCTTGAGCAACTGCTCCATGTCTGCGACCATGGTCTGACTCCCTCGTAGGAATGAAAAGCACCCCGTCTCCAAAATACAGCAACTAGTTACTGACGTTGAAAGCATCCCGGATATAGCATCCCTACGGATATACCTCGTCCATCACTACGTCGCGTGCTGGGCGCTTAGCCGGACGCACGTCCACCATACCCGGTTGGACTGCTACTTGTACCTCATCGCTCCTATTGTAACATTACAGCGGATCTTGTGTAGTAAGATGGCCTCGAGATACGCCGAGATGGCACTGCAGGCTGCTCGGCGCTCTACTCTTGTCGCTGGCCGCAGTGTACAGCTGAGCCGCTGCTTGGCAGGACAAAGCAGCACCGGGGCACACCTGATGAGCAAACGGGCCATCGCTTCTTCGGCGCGAAGAAGCAGCGTTGTGAGCGACACGGTCGACTCGATGGTCGCCAAGCTGGAGAGCGCCAAGGGCCAGGACGGGTCGAAAGAGGACGGACTTCGCTTGCTCGTGTTTGGCAAGCCCGGTAGTGGAAAGGTAGGCTTGGTCGACCCGACTAGGTAGAGCTCATGCTGATCTTGCTCGCAGGGCACTTTGAGCTCAAGGTCAGACAAGCGCTTGTGCTCATCATGATGGGGCGCTGACTCGGCAGACTGGTGGAGCAGTACGACATCGCGTTCGTGTCCACCGGCGATGTACTGCGAAAGGAGATCATGGCCAAGAGCGAGGTCGGCCGGCGGGCAGAGGAAGTCGTCGCGAGCGGAGGTGAATCCCAAGCTGCCAACGGCGTCATGCGGAGCTTATCAGGCAGGTCTGGTATCCGACGAGCTCATGCTGGACGTGGTCAAGACCGAGCTTGATCGGCTGCGCGGGAAGGTGCGTCCTGGACCCCTTGTTGTCAATTGCGGAATCTTATGAGCCTCCAGAGCTGGATCATTGACGGTTTCCCACGCACACTGGCCCAGGGCGAACTCTTGGATTCCGTCTTGAATCAGGAAGTCAGTACCTTTGAGAGCCCAAGCCCCAGTGAGGCATGTTAGCTGACGCTTCAGGGCCGACCACTGAACATGATCGTACATCTCAACGTCCCCGACAGCGTCATTATGGCGCGTATATCAGGTGAGTTGATCGCTTACGACCAGCAACTTACTCCTCAGCCCGCTGGGTGCACCTTCCTTCGGGCCGAGTATACAACACGACCTACTCTGCGCCCAAGGTCCCAGGGATCGACGATGTCACGGGTGAACCCCTCTCGAAGAGACCAGACGACACCCCCGTGAATCCGCCTGACCACCAGAGTGGAGGCTTTGAGCCGAGCTGAACAAGTAGGAAACCTTTTCAAGACGGCTCTCGGCGTACTACGCCTCGACCGCGCCTCTGCTGGAAGTGAGTCACCCCGTGTTTCGATATGGTGCCGCACGGGCTGACCGGCAGTATTTTTCGCGAGCATACCCCGACTCGCTCAAAACGCTAAGTGGATCCAGCTCAGACGAGGTGCTTATCGCTGCGGGCCTCAAAACCCCACCGACACCCTCTCCCCCTCCCGACCCTTTCCCTGCTGCCTTTCGTGATCCCGCCTACTCCCACACGCCCTCCTCTCCTGCTTCTCCTTCTTCTGCCTGTAGAACGCGACCTGACGACTGCGCCTTTTCTCCCTTTCCAACATGCACGTCCACGATCGATCAGCTCTGGCCTCAACTGCAAGCGCTCGTCGAGCCGTACGGCCTTCGGCGGCGAAAAGGCCAAGAAGCCGACTCGACCAAGACCGACGAAGTCCGCGCGGGCGCAGACGACCTCCGCGATAGAACAGAGGAGGTGGTTGAGCGCGAGAGAAAGATCGTTCGGCAATAGGTGAGGCACGAGCATACGTCCTACATCGTAGGCTGACCCGAAGGCAGGCAGAACGAGACCCAGCCGATACACGTGTTCCATTCGCTCACTACGGCATGAACCTATACTGCATATTTCCTCTGCCTTTCCTGGTCCAGTCTTATCCCACCATTGCGCTGCCCCGATGTCGTCTCCGGGCCGTATGTCAGTTACTCTCATTCTTGGCCTCGTCGAAGCAGATGCAGACCGCAGCAATCATTGCGAGGTCCACGCCGGGCGCGACCGTGACAAAGTACTGCGTATCTTCAGCGGCGCTCCCACTGGTGCTCTCTGCGGAGACATACCGTCTGCTTGTCGGTAAAGACCTCTCGGGCGTTGAAGAGCTGGCGGGTGATTTGCGCGACAGGCTGGCCGTTCCACGCCAAGTCGGCCGACCCGCCCCACATGTCGCCCCTGAGCTCGAGCATGACTTCCTGACCCGTCGACGCGTTCCGGAACGTCGCCTGCATCTTGGTCCCGACTGCCCAGCAGCGTCAGCCACTCCATGCAACTGCATGAACGTGAGGACCCACTGGCCATGCGCTTGGTGACGCGGAAGATCTCGTTACCCGCGTCGTCCTCGGCGACAAACGTCTTGTGGATGGCGATCATCTTGCTTCGCAGGTGGAACAGCACCTTGCCCACCGAGTCGGTGATGACTTGGCAAGGGTCAGCCGCCGTGGAAAGGCCGTATTAGGAGAACTTGCCTTTACGGTCGCGCATGGACATGGCTTTGCCCTTGCACCGCACGACCGACACGCCGTTCGTGTCATTGACCGAGAAGTCATCCTGCCTGGTCAGCTACAAGTAGCTTACTGGATGGTAGTCCGGACGTACGCCGCTGAAGGACAAGGCCTTCTCTTTGAGGACGAGCGTGGTCGGCACTTGGACGCAGAACTCGGGGTGGACGCCAAGCGGCGGGTTGACGGGGTGTAGCGCCATCGGCGCCTGGCCCATCCCTGCTGCTTGCTTCAGGAAGTTCATACTGGCGGCAGATTGGTGGTGGTGGTTGCTTTGTTGGGGGAGATGACCGTCTATCGCTGCCCCGCACACCCCTTTATACGTCCGCGAGGCGTCGTGGTTGCTCTCACCGGTGTCCCGGTGTTCCGGGCCATATGGTGCTGTGCAGTGACGTATTTAGATCTCCGTCTCGTCTCGGGCACTTTGCTTGGCTCTGAGGCCTTTTCCGCTGTGGGGCTCCACACAAACAAGCGGTGCATCTGCGTTTCCGTTGTTCTCAAGCACGCTGTGTGCATTTGCGTATCTTATCTGTATAGTCTGAGGTGTCATCGCGGGAAATTATATGCTATGTCTATACGATGAGGCATTTGCGCAATCACTTGTGTGCTCTCTCCTTCTCCTTGGGCTGGGTGTCGGCCTCACCGTCGGGCGTGGCCTGCTCCTTGCCGCTCTTCTTCGGCACTCGCGCCAGCCAGTACAGGAAGATGGCGCCAAACACGTTGAACGCGATGTACGCCCACATAAGGCCAAAGTCTCGCCACCTGTCAAGTCAGCCCTGACTCTATCCCGGGACAGTGGGTCCAAAACTCACTTGTTGCCGTAGGAGATACCGAACTGGGCGAGGAAGGTATCTGTCGACTGGATGGCGCAGAACTCGCACTCGCCCTGCGAGTTCGGGTCGAGAAGGTACCCTCCGTAGTTGTTGATCCAGGTCGACATGTAGTTGCCGCACGTCTCGCCGTTAGGCGACTGGAAGCGGAGGTACTCGTTGTCCGAGCAAACGACCTCGGTCTGGCCGACGCCGACGCCGAGCATGCCTTCGACGAGGTAGGTGAATGGCGAGACGCGGTACATGAAGATCCAGAACCGAGGCAGTGTGTTGCCTGGCACCAGGACACTACTCAAGTCAGCTTCCTACCCCTGGTTTACCAGGCATGGATGACGTACCCGCAGAAGACGAGGCAGAGGGAGAACATGAGGTTGGCAATGTTGCCAGCGGTCTCGGCGAGCTCCATACCGGCGACGATCATGGTCGCAAAGGTCGACGTGAACAGGAGGAATGTCTCGATCAACAGCCACATGAGCGCGCCGCGGAGGTGGACCGTGCCAGTCGGAATGGCGTTGCGGTACAGTCCGATCGGGTAGTACCAGCAGAAGAAGATGAGCGTGCCCATGAGGACTGCCTGTCAGCCAGAATCTTGAATCAAAGGCGTGCCACTTACGCGACCATGGGATCTCGACGACAATGTTGGAGAGGATGAACACCTTCCACGAGTACGTCTTGGAAGGGCGCTCGCGCACCTCGTACAGGCTGCGCTGGACGACGAAGTTGGGCATGATCTGCTGCACCAGCTGACCGAAGATGGTGAAGAGCTAGTCGGTGAGCGGGGCGCACCGACTGAAGCTAGGCTGAGGTGCTTACCATGAAGACGGCGAAGAGCTGGTTCTGCAGGCCCTGCTGCGAGGTCCCGGCACGGTAGAACGAGAAGCCGATGAAGAGGGCCTGCTGATTAGCACGCTGAGAGGGGTCGAGGCGAAAAGATCACTTACCGAGAGGACACAGAGCGCGATCTTGGCCCAGATGTACGACGGTGTTCGCCAGTACTGCTGGAAGACGCGCTTGAGGACGACGTAGAACTGAGTCGTGAAGGGGGCGGCGAACTCTGCGTAGGCGGTCTTGCCCTTGGCCTTGTCGTCGTCGGTCTCGTGCCTTTCGCCCTTCTTGGCCTTCTCCGCGTCGACCTCCTTGGGCCTCTCTTCCTTGAGCCGGGCCAGCTCTTGCCTGACGGCGGTGCGTTCCTCGCTCTTGAGCCACGTGTCGTGCCAGTCGGTCTTGGTCGTTGTTCCCGGTGCGGCGCCAATAACCGACAGCATCCACTCGGCGGGGTTCTCGCCCGAAGGGCACTTGTCCGCGCCGTTGCGCACAAAGTAGTCGATGAGGATATGCGACTTCTCGCCGACTTCTCCGAAGTAGACGGTCTTTCCGCCTCGGGCGAGGAAGAGCAAGCGATCAAACTGCTCGAACAGCATCGCCGACGGCTGGTGGATCGTGCACAGGATGGCCTGACCGTGCTGCGTGAGCTTGCGCAGCAGTTGGAGAATGTTCCATGACGTCTGCGAGTCAAGGCCAGAGGTCGGCTCGTCCAGGAACAGCAACAGCTCAGGCTTGGCGACGAGCTCGACGCCGATCGTCAGACGCTTGCGCTGCTCGACGTTGAGACCCTCGCCGGGGACGCCGACGACCGCGTCTGCGTACGCGTCCATCTCAAGCAGCTTGAGCACCTCTTCGACGTAGTCCATCTTTTCCTTCTTCGAGACGTGACGCGGCTGGCGCAGCATGGCCGAGAACCGGAGCGCCTCGCGGACCGTGCTCGTCGACAGGTGAAGGTCTTGCTGCTGCACGTAGCCGGTCTTGCGCTGGAACGACACGTCGCGCTGTCGGCCGTCGACGAGCATCTCACCAGTGACGACACCCATGGTCACTCGAGTCGCAAGCACGTCAAGCAGCGTCGTCTTGCCTGCCCCAGAGACACCCTAAATCCGTAAGCCACAGGTCCTCGGCCGGCCTCGCGAACGACGACTAACCATAAGAGCGGTGAGTGTGCCCGGCTTGACCCAGCCGTCAACGTGGTCGAGAATACGGCGAGGCTCGCCCTTGATCTTGATGTCGTAAACGACATCCTTCCACGAGAAGATGGCCGTCTGCTTCTGGATGATACCCGCGTCGGCGCGGTCCGCACCCGTGGCGCCCTCGGCCTCTGCGTCCTGAGTCGCGCGGTCGCGCGCATCCGTGCGGGTCACCTGCGACTCGGCGTCCGACGCCGTGTCCTCCTTGAGCGCCTTGGGGATCTGGCCTCGAGGGTAGACAAGGATTTCGCCCTTGGACTTCTGGGCCGAGATGAATTCGGTGGCAGTCAGGTAGACCATCATGAAGAAGACCATGAACGCGATGACGATGCCGAAGTTGCGCCACTTGTGAATCGCGTAGTACTGGTAGGATTCGTTCAAGTACGCGTTGCCGTCGACGTACTGCTGTCCGGCGACGGCGCCAACCGTCGAGCAGATGGACGAGTCCGCGGGGGCGTTGCCGTACCCGGGTCCGGACGGGACCAGCTGAGAGCAAAGGTACTGCTGTCCCGAAAACTCGTTGATCATGAGCGACTCGAAGCCGTATCCGATGGGATCGAGGTAGTTGATCCATCGAGCCCAGCCTCGCATGTAGGTCACCGGGATGGCGAAACCAGTGTAGATGACGAGCGCGAGGATCAGGATAGCTGCCGGGGCGAGAGCTTGAGTCAACGTGCGCGACAGCGAAGCGATCGATCGGAAGCTGCCACACGTCAGTATCGCCTTTATGACCCCAATTTGAGCCACTCACATCATTGACATGGTGAGCGTGAGGAAGAAGCTGACGAGCAAGAAGAAGAAGAATGCGCCAGGGGTACGCTTCAGGTTGGTCATGAAGTACAGCGTAATGTTGAAGATGATGGCGTTGGCAATCTTGTAAGGCATGTCGGTGAGCATCGAAGCGACCGCTTCAGCCGAGGGGTGATAGCTTTTGGTCAGCGAAAGGCCTGCCTGCGATCCATCGGCACAGACTCACAAGGCATACTGAGCGTGCTTCTCGACAATAGGGCGTTGAGCGTACAGCGTCAGAATCTCCAGGGCGGATCCGAAGGCGTTCAGCAAAATGGCGAAGAAGATTAGAGCGCCTCGAGAATAGAAGCTGTTCGTGACAGGTTCTACGTGCGTCAGCCGCTTTGTTGCGGGAAACATCGAATGGCGGGCACTGACGCAGGTTGTAGAAGATGGACGAGACGATGAGGGCCATGGCGAAGTTGCCAAACAGCTGAGTGAGGGTCAAGGACGGGTCGGCCTTGAGCCGCCAGAACCCTCTGCGGAGGCAGAGCTTGACCTGCCCAGCATAGGACAGGGTGTACGGCGATCCGGCACGGCTGCCTGTGTCAGCTAGACCTTCGCTCCTTTCCCGGGACCACGCACATGTGCTTGGACTGCTGAGCGCGGCGGGACGCCTTGAACTCCTGGTACTTCTCGCCTTTGACAGGGTACTTCTCGTTGAACGCCTTGATCTCTTCCTGGAGGCGGGCATACTCGTCACTGGCGCGCCACGCGGCGGCGAACTCCTTGGGCGTCTTGGGCACACGCGACTCGAATCCGGGCTTGGCGCGGCGCTCGCTCGGGCTCGACAACGAGGTGAGGAAGTCGGGCGTCGTTTGCTGCTCGGGGCAATAGAAGCCCATGCGCTCGAAGAATCCCTTGGCGGCGTGGATCCCGCCAAAGAAGATCTGCTCGCCTTCGTACATGACGCACACCTTGTCGAACAGCTCGTACGCCGACTGTGGCGCCTGGTAGATCGCCACGGCGGTAGTCGCGCCAAAGTACTGCGCGCCAAGGCGCAAATTCTTGCAGAACTCGACGGCGTTGGCCGAGTCGAGACCTCGGGTTGAGTTGTCCCAGCACTGCAGCGACGCGCCGGACAGCATCGCCTCCGAGATGGTCACCCGCTTGCGCCTGGACACAATCAGCTCACCTCGATGACAAGAGGCGGACCGACGTACTCTCCACCAGAGACACCGCGGACAAAGTCGTTGCCAACGACAGTGTTGGCAGTGTGGCTGATACCAAAGATGGACATGACGACGTCGCGCAGGACGCGGGCGTACTCCTTCTGGGTCAGGCCGTGCGGGGGGTTGCGAGGCGCCCTTGCTTCGGCGGCGAACCTGATCGCGTCAGCACCAACCTTTGCCAGGATGATGGCGAGATGCTCACGCCAGAGTGTCGCCGACAGTGAGCTTGGGGAAGTGCACGTCGACCTCGGCAGTGTAGATCGCCTCTCCACGGAACTTGCCACGCATCTGCTCGGGCGTGATCCCTGCACAACATCAGTCCGCCGTCCGGCCTCCTCGGCTCAGGTGCGACTGACCTCGGTAGTTGAGCTCGGAGCCCTCGTCGAGGTAGATGCCGTTCATCTCGCCTGCGATGGTCTTGAGCAGGGTCGAGCATCCACTTCCGGGCGGACCGAGGACGACGAGCATCTCGCCAGACTCGAGCACTCCGTCGACCGAGTCCAAGATCTGCACTTTGCGCTTTCGGCCGAGAACGAGGTCTCGTGCTGTTTCAAGCATGTTGAGCGGGATGTTCCCGACCGTCTTCTGGTAGTCTGCCCCAGAGCGTCAGCCCTGGTCTTTTCCGCTCTCGAAAGGAGACTCACCGGCGTCGGAGCCAAAGCCATGGACGCTCATATTCTTGTAGGCGATACCGGAGGTACGACTCGGGCCGCTCTCGCGCCCGGCCTCGGCGAGGCCTTTGACCCACTTCCGGGCGTTGAACTTGTCCGAGTTGGGATCCAGGTCGCTTCCAGGCTCGCAGTCGAAAATACCCGCGCCGGGTCCGCGAGTCGACGCTCGAGTCAGCTGGCGCGCCAGCTGACGCGTGTCTTCATCCCGTTCCTCGGAGGTACGCTCGACGGGAGGAGCGAGTTCGATGTTGGCCGCGGCATTGACAATGTCCTCTCGCTGTCGCTGCTGAATCGAGATGCGCCGCTGTAGACCGGCACCGTTCGTCTCCGACTGGCCGTCGTAGTTGGAGAAGGCAAAGTTGCCCACGAGCGACATGCTGCTGGGCTGCTCTGTTGCTCAGCACCGTCAGGTCAGTTGATATGGGATCCGGGCGATGTCAGTATCTGTGAACCAAGGGCGACCGATATATACTGCATCGGACGAGGCTGACACCACCATACCGAACGGCGAAACAACGATCGCCGGCGCCCGCGTCACGGGGCACCCCGAGGCAGGTCGCTCTAGCGCAGCACAGCGCAGTGCGCTGTGGCATCACTGCTTGGCCCAACGTCGTCTCCCGACGAGGCCGTCGGCGATCTGGTACGAATCTCGTCGTGATGTTGCAGGCAGAAAGTAGAAGGAACCACGAATGTCCGCCAAGTCCAAAAGGTACGCTTTCGTCATTTCCGGCCGGCGGCCGGGCACACGGTGGCTCATTTCGGGAGGGGTGGCGGGGCATGTGTCGCCCCCGAGTCCATCTTGCGACCCGGCCGCCGGCACTTTGCCCTGCGGGAAAAGGCACACCGTACGTGCATTCGTGCTTCTACAAGGACTACAGGACCCAGGAACCGATCACATCCGAACTGACCCGCCGACTGCGCCGCGCCGCACCGCGGCTCCACGTCTCCGTTCCGGGCACCGTCTCGGCGGCCACTCGCACAGACGCCGTGCCCGACGGCCTCCAACTCGTGAACACGGTATACATCCTCCCGCTGGCCTAACCCAAAGTATACTTTGAGAACTCCTTCGGAGGCTGCAGGCCGACCCAGCGGAAAGTCGTGGGCAGGAAAAATGGCTTGCTGACCGCGAGCTGGGTCGACGACCCGCCGACATGGATCTCGTACGTGCCTTTCTCACCCACCCAGGCGTGCTCCGCGACGCTGTAGTAAGAGAAGGCTTTGTGCTGCGACAGGGTCAGCCAAACATCATAATCTTCTCTTCGGCTTCGAAGACTCACGTCCAGAGCGACGGTCACGCGTTTGGACTCGCCGGGTTGAAGGTGGACTTTGGCAAAACCGGCCAATTCGACATCTGGCCGCTCGACGGGTGCGGCCGTGTGATGCACGTACACCTGGGCAGTCTCCGCGCCGGGCAGACTGCCCGTGTTCGAGATGGTGAAGCTCGCCTTCGCGCCAAAGTGACTGTCCGACTCGACCTCGAGGTCGCTGCGGAGTCAGCATATCATCCAGCAGTTCCCCTCGCCCCTGATGTTCACCTGTAAGCGAAGGTCGTGTAGCTTAGACCATGACCGAAGGAGAACTCGCTTCGAGGCGCGCCATTCCTGTCAAAGTACCTGTACCCGACCTTGATTCCCTCGGTATACACCGTATCGTACTTGTCGCCAAAGCCCTTGTGGCTAGGGTAATCCTCCAGGCGCTTCGGCCACGTGAGCGGGAGCTTGCCAGACGGGTTGATCCGGCCAAACAGCGCGCTGGCGATCGCCGTACCGCACTCGTTGCCGCCAAAGAACGCCTGGAGCAGTGTTGGCGCTTGCGCGATCCACGGCAGCTCGACGGGCATGCCAGACTGGTTCACCACGATGGTGCGTGGGTCGGCGGCCAGAATGGACGATACCATCGAGTCAGTCCCCGGGGGAAGCTTGATGTCCTCCCGGTCGTACCCCTCAGACTCCCAGTCTGATTTGGTGCCGATGCAGAGGACGGTGACTGTTCGTCAGTCGCGATAACATTCCGGGACTAGAGGCCACATACCGTCCGATTCGGCGGAGAGCTGGATGGCGCGCTTGATCTCCTCCGCGGCATTGCGCTTCTTCCTGCCGCCAACCCGGATACCGCCTCGCCTACCTGTCTGCCGTTGTCGTCAGCTTGGCCTCGGTTGCGGTGCAGCGGACTCACGTAGGGAGACGTGGCGCTGAGCTGCTTGAAGTTGGAGAACCTCACTTCGAGCTGGTACGCCTTACCAGCCTCGACCTCGACCTCGGCTGTATGCTCCTCCGAGCCCATCCCGAACTGATAGTTGTCAGTCTCCGTCTCGCATATCGCGCAAAGGCCCGACTCTGGACTTACGAAGAGAACGCTGGCTTTCTGCGTGGTGGAGTTGTCGATGATCTTGCGTCCGTCGAGGTACAAGTCTGCCTGACCGGCCACGCCGACGCTCAATTCCCACTTGACCAGTCAGCCGGCGACCCCCGCCATGTGGAACTGGCACTCACCGTGCCGCTCTCGTCCGGGACGAATTGCATCCGCATCGAGATGTACCCGCGGACAGGGACCGACTTCGGGATACCGTCGATGAAGAAGCAGTACGTCGAGTTGTTCCGCTTCGAGAACAACGGGGACACCTGCTCGTCTCCCCAAGGGCTGAGGCTGTCAGCGACCGGGATTTGCTGGGACTTTGCCCAGAGCTTACTTCTGGTCATAGAAGTCGCAGATGACGCCCGGCCCATCTCCGAGCTGAGCATCGGGCGCGATGGTGAATGGGTTCAACAGAGGCAACCACTTGGCGCCATCTGCGCCGACCACATACTTGACTGTGCCGCCAAACTCCGCCGCGGCCTGCTGGATCGCCTGCAGAGGGGTGACGGTGTACGTCGGGTTGAGGTTGGCCGAGCCGCCACCGGAGTACGCCGCAAAGTTGGCGTTAGGGCCAATGACAGCGATTGTCATGCCCTGCTTCGGCGCGAGCGGGAGGACCTTGTTGTCGTTCTTGAGGAGGACGACGCCCGACTCGGCCGCCTCCCGCAGAAGCGCGCGGACCTGTGGCGTGTCCTCGGACTGCTCCACAGCCTCGAACGGGATCCCCGACGCCTGGGCTTTCTGCACGTACGCCAGGACCTCCAGGTACATTAGCGCAAGTTACCAGCGACAGCCCGACCACTTACCCGGTCGACACACTCGTCAACTTCCTCGGGGCGCAGCTTGCCGGACACAATGTCTCGCTCGACACACACGCCCCGCATGAACGCCGGTCCGGGCATCTCGAGGTCGAGCCCCGCCCTAATGGCCTCGCAAGACGAGTACGTGCCCGACCAGTCGGACATCAGCAGACCTTTGAAGCCGAGATCGCCCCGGAGTACCTGACGAAGCAGGTACGGGTGCTCGGCGGCGTGCGTGCCGTTCACCTTGTTGTAGCTGGTCATCTGTCCACGAGTCAGAGCCGGACACGCCTCCAAGCGGACGGTCTCACGAAGACGTCAGGGTTGGCCTTCATCTGGATACGGAACGGCTCGATGTAGATCTCGTGCAGGGTCCGCTCGTCGATGACAGAGTTGTTGCTTCGGCGCAGGAACTCCTGTTCATTGCCAACGAAGTCTGCCTATCAGTCCGGCGCAACTACTGCCGTACAACTGGTCCACTTACGCTTGGGCGCTGAGTAGTGTCAGCGGCTACCTAAGTTCTGGCGTATGCCACTCACTCGCCATGACCTTGGCCGACTGGACGCCCTCGATCCATGCCAGCGCAATGTACCCAGACAGCTGCGGGTCTGGTCCCATCAGCCTTTGTGAACGTGCCGTGACCCGACTTTACTCACCTTCTGAGAAGCTCTCGAAGCCTCGTCCGCCACAGGGGTGACGCTGGATGTTGGTCGTCGGGCCAAGGAGACAATGGATGCCTCGGGCGCGGCATTCCTGACCGAGCGCCTGGCCGACGCGTCGTGCGAGGTCGACATCAAAGGACGCACCCAGTGCAGTGGCGCACGGGAAACACGATGCCGCGGCGCCGTTAGTCCCTTGTGCGTATCAGCAAGCGGCAGTGGGGTACTCCGTCAAGGGAAAGAAGAAGCAGATGACGCTAGAACCGCGGAAGACTCACATGCTGTGCCCCGCACGCCGTTCTTCCGGGTCAGCAAGGTGCAAGAGGGTGATCAGGCATTGTGGAACCTACTGGACCGTCACTGCACTGGCCGCTGTTAGCGAGTGGAGTGTAAGGCAGCAGGCAAGGGACTTACCCGTACTCGCGGGATACCGAGCCTGGGCACGGGGACCGTATGCCAGGTGTCGTCTCCACTAAGGAGAGCAATCTTCTCTTCGCTTGAGAGCTGGCCGATGATCTTGCCCCTATCGAACGCCTTGGGAATGTCCTTGATGTCCTCCTTGATATTGTGCAGGATGTCGCCTGCTGTCTGCTTTGTCCCGGCGGGCGCGGCTGGGGCGGGCTGCTCGGACTTGTCCCCGAGCGCTCGTAAGGCCGACTTGACAATGTTCGCCATGGCTAGCTACTGCAATGTAGGTGGTAGGCTGGGCAGTGTATATCGTTCGCAGTACCATGGACAACCTATATAGGCCGGGGGGAACAGCCCCTACCGAGTATTTCCCCACACCCGGACATCGATCCCTTCTTCCGGGGAAGCGCGGCCCCGGTGTGCCCGCTCGGCTAGCCGCCGTGACCGGGCGCTCTCTCCTTTCGCGGATGCTACATTCGCGTGCATGACGTGCGCGGGGTCACACGGGCTAGGCGCCTTGCGTGTATGGGCCAAGCACAACGGATAACACGGCCATGAACGGAACGGAGAAGTCCACACGCGGCCGGGTATTTCTCGGGAACACGTCCGGGTGATTCTCGGATATCCATTGTACATCATGCCTTCTGCGCTTGCAGCCATTCTCCAAGCGCGACGATTGTCAAGCTCTGCCCGTAGGGAGTGGTGATCCGCGGCATGTCCTTGTAGAACTGGAGCGTGTCCCCCATAGGTGTCCCCTTGGACACGTTGGACACAGTGCCGTCCGGCTGGATTTGCGCAATGCACCCTTTCAGCCCGTCCAGCGCGCACGCCATGTACTTCTCCCGGTTGAGGTATCCCTACACCGGGTCAGCCTTCCGTCCGCTATCCTTTCAAGCCGGTACGTCGATCAAGCACGGAATGCGAAGACGTACATGACGTATACCCATCAACATCCCGGCGACGAAGCCCGCCGCGCAGCTCGTCTCGGGATAGCTCGTCGGGTCGTCCAGGACAGTATGCCACAGGCCTGTCTCTGGGTCCTGCCGCTCGAGCAGTGCGTCTACCTGACGGACCAGGGCGGCTGTAAGCGACCGGTAGACTGGGTCCGTCTTGGGGAGATCGACCAGGTGGAGGAACATCGGGATCGCCATGGTCGCCTGCGAACGCTCAGCTTGCTGTTCTGCACGGTGATGCTGTTCGCTCACCCAGCAATTGCCTCTGCCCCAGAGTGCATTGGCGAAGTTATGTCCTCCACCTTTACCGTCGAACTCGTACCCGTGGTACCAAAGGCCCGTCTTGGTATCCATCAGGTACTGGATGTGAATGAGGAATTGGTATTTGGCTGAATGGTGAGCTGCGCATTCCCGCTCGAGTCCTAACCTTCCTCGACGTAGTCTGAGCGATTGAGCAGCACGCCGATCTTGGCCAGCGGCATGACTGGTGATCAGCCGTGAGCGGGTCGAGGTGGAAGTAGACCAACCCGTCATCATGAGCGTGTCGTCCCATAGCTGGTTCTTGTTCTCTTGCCGAAACGTGCCTGTTGGACATCAGCGGTATACTAAGGCCAGGCTGTGGTTGGCGTACGGTGCTGGAAGCCTCCAAATGGCGTCCCTGCCAAGGCATCAATTCTGCGACCCCCAACGACGGACCGCCTCAGACTCACTGGGAAGATCGTGCATGGCCCATTCTGCCCATTCATTCATCCAGCCAAGGTACTCCTTCTTCTCTTCTGGGCTGAACACCCCACCCTCTACCTCCTCAAGCTCCATGAGGCACGCCACACTGTACAGCACCGACATCGAGTTGATGTTCTTGGTGGTAGTACCTTCAGCCGATCTGGCCCTGTACCAGTCCTTGACAATCTTGAGCGTCTTGACGGCGATGGCAGAGTCGGCGCCTTCCTCCCGTCGCTTCATGAAGAAGTACTGCCGCCCATCAACAATTGGCTGGAGACATGCTTAAGCGAAGCACTCACGTCAACGAGGCCGTTCAAGCCAATGGCCTGCGGCCATTCCCAGAAGTTCCACGATGTGGAGTCAATTACCCGCCCATCTTCCACTATGGCTGCTCAGTCCGACAAACATAGTACAGCGTCCGAGACGTACAGGTGTACTTCCACTCGCCAGTCTTGTCCTCGAGTTTGACGAGAATGTCGGTTACCCGCTCGACGATCTCGTCGACCTGGCTCGCGTCTAGCTGTATATCACGGTAGCTCGCTTCAGGCATACTGTTACTTCTGAGATTGGCAGAGTTGGGGGTCACCCTATGCATCTTCAGGTCCTCTAAGAATACATGCACCAGGACACGGTCATCGCTCAGATCCGACGGTGCCGCCCGGCCCACCATTTCCGCGTCCGGGCCGGCCGCCACCGCCACCTCTGACATGCATGTTCCCCACTCTCCGTGCCCCACCTCGGAGTCTCGGGGTCTCGGGGACTTTTGGGGGTTAACCGCCGGCGATCACCGCCCCACGGGACCAATTTGGTTCCGTCCGCGCAAGCGCGGGCTGCGGGAGCTGTGCTGCGGGAGGGAGCGCTCGGCGACGTGGAAGGATCTGGTGGTTCCACGACTTTCTCTCCTTGTTCCACGTCTCAACTCCGCTCATCTCATACCGTTCCAGCCCTGCTCGCTTGCGTCGATCCCCTTGTATCACCAGCCACCGTCACAGGTAGTCCCCCCTCTGTTGTACACGCCTCTTTCATCTAGTATCCAACGTTCCGTCAGCCCACACGATGTCCGGTACCATTACCGCCGCGGCATCCACCACCAAGCGTCCTGCCCAGGCTCAGGCCGGGCCATCCCAGCCAGCCGTCAAGCGGTCAAAGACCGTCAAGGCTGAGGATGCGTGCGCGTCTGTGCACGAGGACGAGGACGATGGAGAAGAGGAGCCTGTCCCAGAGGGGGAAATGGACGACGCAATGCGAGCCAGGATTGCGCGAAAGAACGCACGAGTATGTTCTTGAGGCATCCACACTTCCTTTGTACTCCGCTCACGCGCCATACAGGTGATTCGGAATCGAGAGTCCGCACAGCGATCACGGAATCAGCGGAAACAGCACCTCGCGTGGCTGGAGAAGCGTGTAGCGGAGCTAGAATCGGAGAACCAACAACTGCGCGAAGGCGGCTCGCCCGCCTTTGTGCCGACGTCGTCTTCGCAGTCGGTCCGAGCCGTGTCGCCCGCGCTCAGCGTGTCGAGCTTCGCGACTGAGATTGGCCTCCCTATCGAGGTCGTCTCGGGCAGCGGAGGCGTCAGTCTCGCCAGTATCGCACCTCCGCCATCTGGCCTGGCTGCGCCTCCTGTGATGGAGGACGTCAAGCCCACGATCACACCTCAGCCGACCGACGCCTCCCTCCCCGCTCTCCAGCTCGAGAACGCGGCGCTTCGCGACCGCGTATCTCGCCTCGAGGACCTTCTCAAGCATGTCGTTGCCTTGTCGAGCTTTGCTCCAACAACGCCTGCATCCCTCGCCCTTCCTCTCGCGCCCATGCACGCCACCGCACCTTCCTCGGTGGTTGGCATGGAGCCCGCACAGTGGGGCGACCTTCTTCAGGACACCAAGCACGCACGGCCCGTCGAGCTCGGACAGACACTCTCGCCTGTCCCCAAGATGAACGACCCGGTCTTCGACGTCGGCGTCGATTTGCCCGTCTCGCCTCCCAGCTTCTCGCTCGAGGAGAACGGAGACATCCTCGCTTGCCACTCAGCAGCGGTGGCGACCTCGCCTTCGGGCGAGGCCCTGCAGCGGGCGAGGATGGATCCGTTCGACCTTTCGAGCGAGCAGAATCAGGAGCGGTTGGGCAACGTGGCGCGGATCGTGGTCGCGTTGGCCAGGATCAGGGGCTGGACCTCGCCGCAGGCCTACAACTCGGCGTCCAGGCGACCCTCCCTAACCAAACGGGCGGCTTCAAGATTAACGAGTCGGCAGCGCCGACGGCGGACACGACCAGCCTGTTCGACGACCTCTGGGACACGGGTCTGAGCGCCCTTGCCGCTCAGCTCGAAGGCCAGGCGGATCTTCTCGACACAAACGCGATGGGAAACTTGGTGCCTTCGAGCGGTGTCGGCGCATGGCGATTAGATCAGTGGGATCAGGTATGGGCGTAGGTGTGATCCGAGGAAAGGAGAAGGATAGGCGCGAGGTGGCGGGATGAGGCGGGAGACCAGCTTGTCACGGCCGACCGCAGGAGACATGATCTCACCGAGCTAGAGCGCTTGCTCGGCTGCGAACCCCTCCCCTCGCTTGAATTTCGGCTGCCTGTTCCCCAACGCTTTTTCGGGCTCCCACGACTCCACCCAGAACCCGCTCGCCGAGAGGCTTGAGCCGCGCTGGGTGTGAGAACGGGACTAACCCCGGGATAACGGAAAGGGTTCAGCGGCTGAAGTCAGTGTGGGTTGTTGGGTAAGAGCCGAGTAAGCTCGAAGGCGAAGTGTTGTTTGTGTTCTTCCTGTGGTGATCGTTGATCATTTTGGTTCTCTAACCCGTTCCGCATACGAACCCCGCTCGTTGTTGTAAATACCAGATGCAGCGCGTCTCCTACATAAATGCAAATGTGACTACTTGTCTACAGTAATCTTCTCGTCTCGGTCGTGTCCCTCTGTTCATCTGCTGTGCAGGGCGTCGGCGTTCTCCTCGAAGTGGGTACTCGTGCCGGACGCGTAGCTACTTTCTACCAACGGGACCTGTTCGTACTCGTCCTTGGGCGGTCTCGCCTTTTCTGCGTGAGGCAGGAGCTGTGCCAGGATGACGCCTGGGAGCGTCACGGCTACGAGGTACAGCCACGATACTTGTCTTCCGAGCGATCCGGCCTCGAACGTAGTTGAGATGGAGAACAGCCCCCCCGAGATCGCAGGACCAAACGCTCGTCCACCGGCCTGCCGGTCAGCACAGAGTCATGTAGAGGCCTTGCCACTCACACTGGCGACCAGGCTGATGGCACTGCCAGTCGCCATGAGCTCTGGGTAGTCGTCAAACGCCGCCATGGTCAGGATATCCGTCAAGCTTCATCCAGTCAGTTTCTGCTCATACAGCGTCGCTGGCGGACCCACGGCCAGGCAAAGTTGCCGACGCAGCGGAACGACTGGATGGTTGCGAGAGCTCCCCACATCGCTGGCCGGGTGTGTACGGCGCACCACTGGCTGATGGGCACGATGAGCGCCACGGTCGTCCATGATGCCAGAACGATCGTCAGCGCCCAGCGGTCGCCGAGCGCACGGCGGAATCGCGGCAGCGCGATCGGCTGGACAATGATGGAGATCAAGGCGCCGACTGAATACAGGATCCCAATGTAGTCGACCTGGAAGTCAGTAGACCCCAGGACGGCGTCGAGGGGTGTCATACCGGGAGACCCAGACCGCCGCGCTCTGTTGCAGTGTAAGTGAATACGCCGAACATGCCGTCCCATGAGAAGTTGGCTGGAAGAATTAGTTATGAAGAGGTCACTTAGGGAAGTGGTCCTGCTCACAGACATGGAACACTGTTGGTCATCAGCGAGACGGCGGCAACTCCCGACTGCAGACCACGTACGACATGTGACCGCGGTTGCGAGCAGGAACGACGGCACCTTGAGCGTCGCTGATAGCGGGCTCTTTTTGGATTGATGTTCCGAGGTTTCTTTGGTCTTGCTTGCTCGTTGCGTCTGCTTGTCAGCAGAGTTCGAGCCGTGGCCTTACTTCAGGCAGATACAAGTAGGCGAACAGAATCGCCAGGGCGTCACTACGAGATCAGCAGGACGGACTGTTCATGCTCGTCGGGCAACTGACAATCCAAAGACGGTCAAGCAAGGCAGGGCATAAGGATGATCTCTGAACAGCGCAACATTTCCGCCGAGCCACCATGGAAGGCGACCGAACGGGTGGGTGAGCTCGCCGCCGAGGAATGTGCCGACGAGGAAGCCCAGGCCGAACGCGGGAGAGAGGGTAGAGAAGATCCGTGTCCGCGTCGAAGGATGGGCGAGCTCGTTTGCGCAGATCTTTACCAGCACACCGACCGAAGTGAGGCCAACTAAGTCTGAGCTTCAACTCGCGTAAGTCGGACTCACGCATCGCTCGGCAGAGCACGACGTGCCAGACGGCTCGGCTGAACCCCAAGAGGGGCATGGCGAAGAGCGTAATGCTGAACCCGTACAGGATTGCCCAACGCCGTCCGCGCTTGTCTGCCAGTCGGGCCCACGTTGTGGCCATACACGCCTCGACGAGCATCATGACGCCCTCGCCGAGACCGGAGTACAGGCCGATCTTGTCTTCCGGCACGTCGAACGACGTGATCATGTCGGTGATGAAGGGGAAGACGACGCCGTACGTGCAGGCATCGGCGTAACACAGGAACAAGATCGGGAACAGCGACTTCCACGGGATCGGCACCGGAGTCTCATCGTGCGCCTTTTCCGCGGTGGGCGGAGGCGAGAGGGGGCGAAGCGGGAGCGGAGGTGCGGGCGACGGCGACCGCGGGTAAGAGTGCGTCAATGGCTCGTCCATGTGGAAGCTGCCTGTGAGCTGACAGATGTGGAAATTATCCTTCCTTCACAAGCAGAACAGGTGATGAAGCCAGGACCAGGCCCATGTGTCGATGTGAAATCACTGCATGCTTAGGAAAGCGGGCATAGCAAGCGGGATCGGCGTCCTTGTCCGAGTGGAATGGCGCCAAAAGTCCAAGCCTCCACACAGACTACACAGTCGTCATCGGACATCTCCGCCGCGCCCGGATCCGAACTGGGTCTCCATCTGGGAATGAGCTTCTTGTCAATGACCACGATGTTGTCCATGGCCTTGCCAGATTGTGGAAGACGCAGAGCTATTTGTAAGATCCGAAGAGCGGGAGCAAAGCTCAAAGACACTGATGAGACCCATTGATCGAGGTCAAAGTCATATCCGCGCACCTTCCACCCGCCGGCTCAGTTCCCGACTTGGCGCCACCGCATGTACGCTGGATAAACGATGTCCGACGGGTCCGAAGAGGTCTCGCCAGCCACCACAGTCCATTGATCGGACCGTCAGCCATGACCCACGCCCAGATGCTGCAGATCGTGCCCCTGGAGTGCCCCGGTCCACGGCCAGGGGAGCCCCGGGAGGCAAGATGGGCTAACACGGGAAATAGCCCGGATCACATTCCAGTGAATCCGTTTACCGGCCAAATGCGCATGGCACTGCCCGATGCCACACTGGTTCAACAAGGCATATAAACGCCTGCAAAGCGGGCAAGATGGTCACCCACTCATTCGGGAGACCGCTCAAACAATACCACCATGCTTATCCCGGCTCACGCTGCGCTCATGCTTTCCCCGCGCGCCATCACGGGCAACGTGACGGCCGCGACGGTTGTTCTTCCTTACGACCAGACGCCATACGCTCAGCCCTTGTCGCCCCAGTTGCCGGCGTTCAGTATTGAGATGGACCGGTGGCCCGACTGGTCCGGTCCCGCCATCGGTCAGCCAAACCCTTTCGTCAATACCATCCTCAAGCAGGTGTCGGACAGGACCGGCTCCCCAGTCTATCTCCGTGTTGGCGGTGAGTCTGCTCGCCTGGGCACAGTCTTGCGCCGGGCTGATTGATCCTTTAGCCAACTCGGAGGACAAGGGTCTGCTCGACCTCCAGTTCCAGGTGGTAAACCTGACGTTCCCGGCGCCGACAGCGGACACGCCTGCGCCCGAGGCGTCCAAGATCAGTATCGGCAGGGACTGGTACGCATTGTCGAACAACCTCCCCGCCGGTACCGACTTCCACTGGGGCGTCAACTTCGGTGCGCTCAACGAGACGGAGACGCTCGCGCAGATCACACGTCTGGCCGCGGCCTTCCAGGGCGCCAAGGTCAACCTCCGGGAACTTGAGATCGGTAACGAGGCCGACCTGTTCCGCGTCGGCCCCACCTGGACCGTGCAGAACTACACCAACACATGGGACAAGTTTGCCAAGTCCGCAGGAGACATTATCAAGTTCGGCCCGTCGTCAGGGACATACCTCTCCGCGGCGGCATTCGCCCGGTCCATCCGCTTCGGCACCAACTGGGTGTGGACCGCAGCCGCCACGTTCGGCGCCGGTCTCCTCAAAGACCAGACCATCCGAAAGGCTACCAGGCAGTACGCCGGTCACCTGTACTCGGGCTCGTACAATGCCGCGTTCGGGTTCCAGGTCGGAGCGCTCATGGACAAGGGCAACATCCGAGGAAACCTCACCACCCGCCTTGGCGATGCCGTCCTCACGCAGGCGGAGCAGCTGGAATACGTCTTGGTCAGTAAACACATCAGCACCTGGTGAGCGAGCTAACCCATCGTAGGGTGAATCGAACTCGTACTCCAAGTGAGTATTGGGCGGCTGGAGGCGGCCCTATCAAGGGGATTAAAGCTGATGTGACAGCCACGGTGCGCCCGGACAGAGCAACACGGCCGAGGCGGCCATCTGGGGTGTCGACTACATGCTCCAGGCTGCGAGCCTTGGGTTCCGACGAGTCCACTTCCACAATGGTCGAGGCTTCGTTTACAGCCCTGTGCAGCCTTCAGTACTGGCCGGGTCGGGTCTCGACGACGGGCTGAACCACGCGGACCGGCCTCACATCGGTCCGCTCTTCAACGCCTTCGTGATGGTTGGCGAGGCGATCGGCACGTCCGGCAAGGCATACGTCTCAGAGCTCAGTACCTCGACCGCCAGTCTCTCCGCCTACGGCATCTACGAGAAGAACAAGCTGGTCCGTGTCGTCTTGGTCAACAATCAGGTGTACACCACCGGGACCAACGGTGGTCGAACAGGCCTCAACGTCAGCTTGTCCGGATGGGCGCAGGGCCAGTACGCCACGGTTAAGCGGTTCGAGACGCCGTACACCAACTCGACCTCAGGCCTGTGAGTCTTTACGCGTCACCCATCTTGTCCCGGCTAACAGGCGGCAGGATGTGGGCCGGTCAGAACTTTGACACCGCGAGCGGCAACCCCGACGGATCCGTTGTCGAGGTGCCTGTCAATGGATCTAGCATCACGCTGGAGGCGAGCTCGGTGGCGCTGATCTGCCTCAAATAGGAATGCAGTGGGCGGATGGAATGCGCGCGTATCATTCACGCTAAGGAAAAGGGTGGAAAGACAGAGCGAGACACTTATATTGCCGATCGGCCGGTCCCTGGATGGTAGTCAACGAAGCAGAGATGTAAAAACTGCAGCATAGCGCCGTTGAACGCGCCATAGACGAGGTTTCGGCTGAATCAGCACTTTCTACGCCTGCTCTCTAGCCACTATCCGCACGGGCCAGCTCCACGTGGTGACACTTTCGGCCGATGGGTTAGCGCGTGCATAGCATGTGTCCTAACTAAATGAAAAGATCTGCAAGATTCACTCTAACCCCGCTTTCAAGGCGCACTTGCCCCGGACACGGGTCTGGGCCTTTTACGGCATGTTTTGGTGTCCCACCTCGCTTTATCTCCCTTGCTCGACGCGCTCCTCCTTCCGTCCGCACAATCTCGATTGAAGGGGGGAGTGCCCTTTTTCGCATCCCGACTCGGCCCTCCTGGGCCCGGTCTCGCCGGCTCGGCTACTCGTGTCCGGCCGCAAAAGCTTAGCGCTCGGGCCAGGGCGCGGCGGGCGGTAGTCGCGTGAAGGATTGGGCGCAAGCGGACACCGCCCTTTGGCCACCCTTCGCCAAAGATAAGAAAGGCATGGCCGCCGGTATGCATCTGATGGATATATAAACAAGGCGATTATCTCCTGTCCCCAAACATCGACGCTAACCACTCTGTTCCTCTCTCTGATCTAGACTGTTATTGTACTCTGACAAGATGCCATCGTTCGCCAAGGTCAACACCGCGCCTGAGAACCCGCTCGCCAATCTCTGGAAGGATCACCCAAACCCCGCCCCGGTCAAGGTAAGTCATTCGCGGCCCAGGACTGGACGTCTCACTCACCACGTGTAGGACTTGCTGGACGACTCGCGAGTGCGGGCCGCTGAGATCCTGTCGACGATCATCCCGGCGAAGATCGCGCATGTCCGACATCTCATTGCTGCGGAGGACGACCCGTCGTCGCTGCTGTGGAAGGGGCACGTCCAGGGCGGAGACTATGTCACGCCTCGGATGCTGCAGCCCGACCAGCTCAACGCCATGGTTGCTGCGAAGAACAACTTTGGCACCCGGCTCGAACACGCTGACCTGCGCGTTGGCGAGAAGATCCTTCTCCCGTCGGACGTGACGCGCGATAACCAGCATGGCGGCGGATCCGACACGCCGTCGTCCGAGATGTCCGAGGACACGCTGATCGGCGAGGACCGCAAGTTCGGCAGCGGCACCAATGTCGAGAAGGGCGTCCCTGTCGGTCCGCACTGGTTCGAGGTCGTCCCCCGCAACAAGATCCAGACCGACCTCATCGAGATGCTCGTCAAGTGAGTCTTTCCCAGTATCATCAAGGGTCCTTGCTGACCATCAGGGAACACGAAGAGCTCAACCTGCTCTGTGTCGACCTGCGGATGTGGCTCGAGCTCGAGATCCCACTCATCGAGGACGGTAACTCGTTCGGCGCCGAGGTCCAGAACCACCTTATCCGCGAAATCGAAGTCGCGCAGAAGCGATCCACGAGCTACCACAACTGCACGCGCCAGCACCACACCGACCGCATCAAGCTCGCCGTCGACTGGACGCGGTACCCCAATGTCATGGACTACCCCGCTGCCATTGCCCACGTAAGTAACCCGCCCAGCTACAACAGAACGGGGACGTGCTGATCATCAGTCCGACCGATTCGATCATTTCCTGGCACGGTCGTACCTCCGCCAGCTGCTCACCACCTACGGTGGCCTCATGACCAAGTTCCAGCGTAACTGGGAGAAGGTCATCAACCCCAAGGGCGAGGCTGGCCGCTCGTCCGCCGGCATGTACTAGTCACTGCATTTACTCTCATTCTGTACGCATCTACGCCTTGTTGTAGACATTGTTGTCATGCATATACATTCTGCTTTACGTCTCTGCGATCCGCACTCTCGCTTGCTGTTCTTGGTGATCATTGCCCCTTCTGGTCAGCCCAGTGTCGCTCAAAACGCTCGACCGTGTCGAGAGCGCTGAGTGGACCCTGCGCGATGAACAGAATACGGGAAGAGGGCGACACATCCTGACTAATGAGCGCTCGTCTGGATTGCTGGTACGCTCCCAGCTTACCTTGACAGTATTGACGAGGTCCTCGAGTCCGGCTGTCATAGGCGCCAAGCTCCGGAACCCTCCGCCGACTATGACACCAGCCCTGGCAAGTCAGCCACGGCAAGAGATTGGAGAGTGTGTCGCTCACCACTCCCTGGACTTCAACTGCGGTGTCAAGTCCTCAACAACGTGTCCCGGTCGAGGACTAACTTGTCAGCACCCTGGCTCTGGCTCATTACGGTGCTCGACCGAGGCGGGATTCACTTGCCAAGGGCGTATGTCTGATCATCGTAGCCGCGCTCCCGCATCTTGCTCTCGAACTGCTTGAGCTCGTCGTGGATGCTGACGGGGGTCTCGCTCCAGGGCACTTTCATCGGCGGGGCGGAAGGGTCTACGGGCAGACCAACAATGAGGATAGACGGCTTGGAGCTCATGGTTCGGGTGTGGGTGTTTACTCGGATGGACAAGTGTCTGAGTGGGATGTGGAGACGCGGGGAGCGATAGAGCATGGGTGAGAGGCATGCAACGTGCCAGGGCGACCGTCATATATACCTCGGACGATGCCCGTATGACCGAGAAGCGGACAAGTGTCGTGGCAGGCGGGACATGCGGTCCGCGGCGCACTTCCGCGGGCATCCGTAATAGCCGCGGGGACGTACGCTAAGCGGATCTCGATCGCGTCCTTGCTGAGTGAGCTTAGTCAACCTCGGTCTACATGCATTGTTGGTCGAGGAAGAGGCGGATCTCGTCGGACGCTTCGCTTAATCAAGGGCGAGAGCGGAAAGCCGATGCGTGAAAGAAAAGATAGGCCTGCGGACTGCAAAGGACGGGCGGTGTAAGCCTCGACACAACCGAGCTCGATCGGGAGGCCGGCAGTCGTCCAATCCGGACCATCCTGCGTACTTTCCCGTGCCGTTGCTAGCGGAGTATTCAACATGTCGGCGCGTATCCAGCCCGATAATCAGCTATGGGACGCAATCGTCGTCGGCGCGGGTGCCTCTGGACTCGCAGCAGCCTCGAAGCTCACTCAACTTGGGCGGAAGGTCATCGTGCTCGAAGCCCGTGACAGGATCGGCGGACGCATCGATTCTCGGGCTATAGGAAGGGGCGGTGCGCGAGTAGACATGGGCGCAAGGTGGCTGGAACTGAAACGAGGTGAACTATGGGCTGACCCTGACACAGCTTCGTCCATGGGATCGATCGCAATCCCATCTTCGAGCTGGTACAGCAACTGGGGATAGTAGGTGTCTATGCGGGTTTCGCTTGTGACTCACAGTATAGCCTACGACTTTTGATTCTGACGGAGCGGATCTCAGCCAAGAGGGGCCGCTAGACGCAGACACGTCAGACCGCATCATGCACAATGTGAGTATTAAGCGCGAGATCGGAGTGAATGTCTTGCGTGACCTAACGATGCAGATCTTTGCCGCGTTCTTTGACGGGGCGGAGACGTACGCGAACGCGCACGATCCCCCAGTAACCGACTCTCTCGCTTCTTATCTGTACAACGAGTCTTCACCGCTGTTCGATGGTCTGGACTCCGCCGACACTCGCCAACGTGCGATACATGGCATGCGGTCCTTGTCCGGCTGGACCGGGGCTGAGCTCGAGGAAGTGTCCTTGCGGTATTGGGCGTTCACACCCGACACCTCCGGCCCGGACGCGCTTGTGATAGAAGGGCAATACAGCAAGGTCATGGAGCACCTCGCCCGAGGCTGCGACATTCGTTTGAACTCCGTAGTGACCAGCATCAAGGACGATGAAAAAACAGGTGCGCGGTCCGAGTAGGCCCTCGCTTACGGACAGAAAGCGTTGTCGTCTCCACAGCATCAAATGCATTTCGCGGTCGGCATGTCATTTGTACGCTACCCCTCGGCGTGCTGAAGCACTCGCTGGACCTGTTCGACCCGCCTCTTCCCCGTCGTAAGACGGCGGCCATCGAGCGGATCGGCTTTGGGCTCCTGTCAAAGGTGGCTCTGCTGTACCCCTCGGCGTGGTGGACGCAGTATCATTCCAAGCCACAGTGAGACTGATAATGCGCTGATTGGGCTCGACTGACTCCCTCAGTCTATACATCCACCCAACGCTGGGCCCCTCGGATGAGATGCTGCCGCCTGTCTCGCGTCCATTGCAATCCCGGATGATCATGGTGCAGAGTCACGTAGGCGGAGACGGTGCCCCTATCCTTCTAGCATTTCTCGGGTGCGTCGGTAAAGCACCTCCTTCTCAGCAGGACTGACTGGGCAGAGCGTCCTGGGGCGAAGCCATCGAGTCTGCCGAAGCAACAGAGATCACCCAATGGCTCGACAGGCTGGTCAAGAGGTGCATAGCCCCAAACGCGCCGGACCTCCCTGAGCCTGTGGAAGGCGGCGCACTGGTCACAAGCTGGTTCACGGACCCGTTCTCGCGAGGTTCGTACGCCTACGTCCCTGTCGCAAAGCCAGGGCAGGCGACGGCGCCGTCGCCGTTAGACCTCGCGCAGTTCGCCACGCCCGCGTTCGATGGGCGGCTCGGGTTCGCCGGCGAGCACACCCACTGCGACCAGTACGCTAGCGTGCACGGCGCGTATGCGTCCGGACTCCGCGAGGCCGAAAGGGTTGAGACGGCCCTGGCGCTGGAGCTCGAGGGAAGACACGCGTAGTCTCGGCGCATCTGTGAATACATCATTGGACTTCGCGCCCAAATGCATTACAATCATCTCGGAGCGACCGCCGCGACAGAGCGAAGGATGTGTCTGGCCAGACCTGGATGATGGTTTCACGTGCTTGGCCGGGAGAACGGTGGACACAAATAGCGCCTCGCAGAGATAGGCTCCATACAGACGCATGGTCCGGCCCGTGGGGTCAAGTCACCTGACCTGCCGATCGCAACGGTGACATGAAGCCGGCGTCGACACCGACATTAGACCCGTTCCTGACGAGATCCACCGTTTGAGTCCGATCTCCCTGATGAGAGTCGGACTACTGGGATGGTGAGTAACTGACTGCATATACGGCGGCGCTAGTGTGTGCATGGGGCGGAAGAAGGCTAGCGCCGACGCGTCGGCGGCGTCTCTTCCGGCCGCGACAATGCATCTCAGCGCCGAGAACGGATGAGCGGCGATTGCTCGACAGGTATATAAGAATGCACCTAGACCTCGGACGGGGCGTCCAGCAAGACCTCGACCAAGATGTCTTTCAAGCCCTTCATGAGCCTAACGGCTCTGGTCCTCCTCATTGCCCTTGTCTTCCCCGCATGTCTTGCCTCGCCGATCGAGCGGGCGACGACAGGTGTCAAGGAGCTCTGGCTGTTCAAGGACGTTCTTCACTCCAACACGACCGGGATCAAGACGTCGGGCTTCAACTCGGCCATCATCTTCTCCGTCAACGTCAACCCCAACGGTGACCTCGTCTACTACGGCATCACCCCCGGCTTCACCTACAACACCACGGTAGCCACCGGCGGTGTGTACACTGGCGGGTCCGCGTACGCGGACATGGTCAAGGGCTTCAAGACGGGCGACACGACTATCACACGCACAGAGATCTCCCTCGTGTCCGGCAGCGTCACGTGGCAGAGCATCGAGTCGCTGGTGAATGCGCAGGGGACCGGACCCGACACGATCCTGTACAAGAACTTCGCGGCGCTCAAGGCCGCCTGGAACCTGGACGCGATCAACAACGACGACGAGGCAGTGTACGACCTGAGCACCACCGTCAAGTTTGCCGGCATGATGGGCCAGCTAGGGTACAAGTTTACGCTGGCGCCATACACCAATATCGAGTACTGGGCCGAGGTCGTTTCGCAGGTGAACCAGGCGACACCAGGACTGCTCGACCGCGTCTACCTGCAGTGCTACGACGGCGGCGCCGGTAACAACCCGGGAGAGTGGCAGCTCGTCCTCGGCATGAAGGTCATCCCCCTTCTCTGGGTCACCAACTACGCCGAGCCCGACCAGGGCAGGACGCCCGCACAGATGCAGACCCAGTTCAAGCAGTGGAAACAGCTCTACGGCGTCGTGGGCGGCGGTCTGTGGAACGACTACGATATCAGCCAGACTAACGGCTCTTTCCAAGCCTACGAGAACGCTCTGGCGGCCGTTTTCGGCTAGACGATTTGAAAGAAGAAGAAGAGAAGAAGAGAAACGGGTACCGATGAAACGCTCGAAGTGGGGAAAATGGGAACTGTATCCTCGTGCAGCGCAGTAGACTGTGTACTCGAGTATGTGTGCATGCATACAGTCACATACCACAGCGTCACCTGCTGAGGCGTCACGCGAGGGACACTGATAGCACAATCGCCAAAGCCCAAGCCACACTCGTCACTGGACAAGCGAAAGACCCCCGAGTTGAACATTCAGGCCGGAGCCGACCGAGAAGGCTTGGATCCCTCAACGCTGGAGCAACGATCTTGGCAGCGCAATGCACAGATATTCTATTCCCTTTATGACTATTCTTTTCGTCTGTTATAGCTACATGTCCGCTCAAAGCTGCGTCTGGACCAACTCGAAGTACCGCCCCTTCTGACTGATCAACTCGTCGTGCGATCCGGCTTCAACCACCCGGCCGCGTTCCATCACATGGATAACGTCTGCTTTGCGGATGGTCGACAAACGATGCGCAATCACAATTGTGATCCTGATCTGTCAGCCGGGCCATAAAGATCGAAGCTTACCTTCCCGCCGAAGCGTTGTCAATGGCTTGCTGAACCATCGCCTCGTTCTGCCCGTCAAGCGCGGACGTGGCCTCTGATCATGGTCAGTTGGGAATTCAAGCGCTTCCGCAAGAGACGTACCGTCTAGAAGGAGGATCTTCGGGTTGCGCAACAAGGCTCGTGCGATACAGAGTCGCTGTACTGATCAGCGAATGTTTCGCAGATGCCTTGTTTAAGTGGAACTTGCCTGTCGCTGTCCTCCACTCAGGCGGGAGCCCTTCATGCCCAGGTCGGTGTCGAGACCGTTCTCGAGCCCTCGGACGAAGTCAAGCATGCTACCCGGTCAGCTTTGGGAAGGATACGAGCAGTTGGTAGCACCCACCAAGCCTTCTCAAGCGCACTCTCAATGTCGCTGTCGGTCACCGTAGTCGGGTCGAGCGGGCCCATCTGGTCACTTAGCCAAGCCTGACATACAATGAGGTGCGATTCCACTTACAAGCAGGTTCCACCGCACCGAACCCTCGAACAGAACCGCTTCTTGGCTGACATAGCCCATCTGCGCGCGGTAGTCCTCAAGCGGAATGTCTCGGACATCCACGCCGTCGAGGAGGATGGCGCCGCCTGTCGTCTCGTAGAAGCGCTGCAGAACAGCCAGGATACTGCTCTTGCCGGCTCCGCTGGTGCCGCAGAAAGCGTACGTCTTGCCCTCTTCCATGTGAAGGTCGACGGCATCGAGCGAGAGCACGTCCGGTCGTGTGGGGTAACGCAGAGAGACGCCCTTGCTGCTCGGTCAGACCCCTGCTAAGGCTCAGTGACTCACAATTCGATGCCCTTGTTGTTTGAACCAGCGTGACCCTCCTGTGCGCCCTCGGTGTACTTGGGCTTCCTGTCGATCCAAGACTGATGTCAGCGGAGCTCAGCTGGTCAGACTCACCTGGATGGTGCGAAGGGACTGCCTCATACGGGTGAAGTCGCCCGAGTAGGTGAGAATCTTAGCAGAAACGTAGATGCAGATGATGACGGCCTCGAAGACGGTGAAGAGGTTGGCAAGGGTCTGTCGGTCAGCTGTGCTCTAGCATGGATTGACTCACGACGTGGCCCTCGATGACCTGCTTTGATCCCCACCAGAACAGGAGCGCGCCGAAGAGATGCAGCATACCCTGGCTGCCGCCCATCATGAAACTCGCGACGACGAGGTTGCGCTTGGCGACACGGTGGCCGGTGGTGAAGTCCTGGCGGAAAATACGAAGCGTCTCGACTTCGCGAGAGAACGAGGCGATAGTGGTGATCTGATTGGCGCTCTCGCCGACAAAGTCGGCCTGCTTGTCCGTGTCGCCGACAATGTCCGCCTCGAACCGCTCGAGGTAGATGTAGTTGAGGTAGCCGCAGATGGCGGCGACGGCGAGTGCAGGAAGGACGAGGACTGCGAGTCGCCAGGAGAGCACAAACGCCATGACGAGCGTGCCGATGAGGTTGGACAGACTGATGATACACTGCGCGAGGATGACACCAACGACCATGCCGACCTTGGCCGGATGCGACGATACAGCGGCCGTCAGGCTGCCGGTGCCCGAGTTGGTGTCCTCGAAGAAAGCGATTTCTTGCTGGACGAGCGTCCGGACTGACTCGCGGCGAAGTTCGGACACGATGCGCTCTCCGCTGTACTCGAGGCTGAATGCGTTGATGCCAGTGACTGTCAGGGCGCCGATGGCCAGAATGAGGAACCACAGTGCCCAGCGGTCCGTACTTGTCCGCAGCAGGCCGAAGTCGGGGATCGTGAGTGCGGCGACAGCCCGGCCGTGGAGCCAGGCCGCGACGACAAATGCTGTACCGGCCGCCATGCCGAGCAGGACGCCAGTTGTGAGCCACGCCTTGACGTGCAGGAAGGTCTTGCGGACGTGCGATAGCGGGGGCGGGATCGTACCGTCAATGTCGACCTGGCCCTGCTGTTCGAGGGAGACGACGTTGGCCGACGAGGTGTCTTCCAACGAGTCCGTCTTTGCGAGGTGGCGCTTGAAGCTCGCGGTCGCCATGGATCGGAACGTCTGGTCCTCCCAGTCGGGCCGCATCAGGTCGTCGTATTTGCCCTGGGTGCGGACTTGTCCGTCGACCATGACGACAATCTTGTCCGCGTCGGTGATAGTGCTGAGCCGGTGTGCGATGACGATCATCGTCATGCTGCGTTTCTTCTGCTCGGCGTGGATGTTCCGCTGGATCTGGGCTTCTGTATCGGCAGACACAGCCGAGGTCGCCTCGTCGAGGAAGAGACATCGCGGGCGGCGGACCAGTGCACGGGCGATAGCGATTCGCTGGACCTGGCCGCCGGACAGCACGCCGGTCCTGCCTCCGGTGACCCGCGTGTGGATACCATCGGGCAGGTCCTGGACGAAGTCCCACGCCTCGGCGAGCTTGAGCGCCTCTTCGACACGCTCGCGGATCAGTTCGAGCCGCTTGGCGATGATCGGCGACGGGTCCGCGACGTTGTCGATACCGAGCCGGTAAGCGAGGTCCGTGCCCGTCAAGCCGATCGCGACGTTGTCGAACACCGTGCCGCTGAACAGCTGTGGGTTCTGCAGGACGACCGAGACTTGCGACCGAAGCCACTTGAGGTTGAGGTTCCGGATATCGTGTCCCGCCATGCGGACGACACCGCCGCCGGAGATACCGGACTGAAGGGCCGACTCCTTCTTCTTCTTCTCCTTCTCTGTCGTGATGGTGTCGACGATCTTCCTGTCTTCCTCGAGGTTGGTCACGCCCGAGTCCGGGTCGTACAGGCGCATAAGCAGGCCTCCGAGCGTGCTCTTGCCGCTACCGCTGGGTCCGACGAACGCGGTAAAGCTTCCGGGTTCAATGTCGACCGACACGCCGTCGAGCACCTTGGCGCTTGGCCGGGAGGGGTACGCGAATGTCACGTTCTCCAGGGAGAAAGACGGGATGAAGTCGGCGAGGGTGCTTCCGGCGGTGTCGCGCACGTCGATCGCAGGCACACGCTCGATCTGGAGTCGCAAGTTGGCGAGGCTATGCAAAGCCGCCGAGGTGGCGAGGAAGTGGGGCATGATGGTGGCGAGCGAGAAGAACAGGTTGACGTAGTTGTAGAATGTCTGCCGTCAGCTTAGTCCCTCATCAGTGTTACTCACCGTCAGAACGTTGCCGACAGAGGTGCCGCGCGTGACCTCGATGCCGCCGTACCAGAAACAAGCTGAGTAGACGATGAATCCGGCACCGTACACAGTGCCCTGTTCGAGCGCTTTGACCAAGGCACGGCGTCGTGCCAGGATACGAAGGGGTGCGAGCAGGCCGTGTTCGAGTCGGGCGATGAGCCGCTGGGACATGTTGAAAGACTGAACGACGCGAACGGACGAGATGATCTGCTCGATAAATGACGAGGTCTTGCCGTCCGTCTCCGATACTCGCTTCGACACCGACTCGGCCCAGTACCCGAGTCCGGCGAAGATTGACATGGTGATGGGAATCAAGGCGAACAGGACGCCGCCGAGGCGCGGTGCATGGTACATTGCGGAGACGAAGGCCTGTTGTGATGAGCCAAAGAACGCTCCCTCTTAGAATGCGGGACTCACCGTAATGATGGCAGCAAAGCACCAGATAAGGTATCCCAGACGGTCTCCGAAACCGATACGGACTGTGTCCATGTCCCGGCTGACCTTGGTGACAATCTCGCCAGAGCCGATCCGGTCGAAGAACGCCTGGTCCTGGCTCAGCATTGCAGCGAGGTACTGCTCGCGCAGGAGATTCGACAGCTTGGCGCCAGCGAGCGAGACTATCTGTCAGCCGGGTCAAGTCAAGCCAAGTGAGACAGGACCTACAGCAGACGAGGAAGAGACCCGTTGTGCAGACGAATGCGATGCCGACGAGCGTCATGATCAAGCCGGACGAGTCGCCTCGGCTCTGAATGGTGCCCGCATTCTCGCTGCTGACGCCGTTGGTCCAGTACCCGAAGACGATGTCGAAGGCTGGGAGGCCGACGCCGGAGATGCATGCCGAGATAATCCCGACGGTGTAGAGCGTGTACGGGTGTAAGACGAAGTCGCGCGGGTGCCGATGAAGGGCGGGTAGTGGTGGTGCAAAAGACAGGATGTAGAACAAGTTGGGTAGTGGCGAGGTATGACGCGCGAGCAGGCTTTCGCCCGCTGCGGCCTGCTGAGACTCGACGTCGGTCGACGTCTTCTTCTCCGCCGTCATTGTTCAGGCGGCTTGTTGCACAAGACCAGGGATGAAAGAACAGCATGGGTGTGCAGGAAGAAGACCCGTGCTTTATACTAGATCGGTCGGATCCGATGCATACCGCTCTGACGACTGGCCTTCCGAGCGTACGATGGGCTATTTGGGCGCTTACAAGCGCGCGGAGATGAACGGAGGCGCGCGCTTCGGCGCTTAGTCGGCGCTCCGCCCACGAGACCCCTCAGCATTCCTTGGCAACTTGGCTCTTGACTTCTTCTCACTTGTACAGCGTATACTACAATGCATCGTCTTGTCCTTGGCATGCATGGTTGCTTGAATGAAGCGCGATGATCTCATGCATGCAAAAGACATCTTAGGCGCAATGCGGAGTCTGCAGGCTTCTCCGGGACTATCAACATCGGTTAATCATCTTTTTCCTTTCACCATCCAAACGTCTCGCCGGAGAAGGCGATGGAGACGGAGGGTTTCTCCGTTGTCGTGTTTTCCCGAAGCACTAGACCGGAGATGACCTTCCGCACGCCAAGAGCAAGATCCTGGGGACCACAGACTGTTCAGGTCAGCGCCGGATCGTACACCGAAGGCTCACCTGAAACATGCATAGGTCCCTTCGCCTGGGTGCTGGCGTTTCTGATGGTTTCTGCGAGGTCCGCTCTGCCTGAGCAGAAAATGACGTTTTTGGGCATGGGCTCAGAGATGGGACCAGCCGACATTGAGCTCTTGTCATCGTTGGAGGTCACGCTACCGGTAGACGCCGGCGAGTCGAGGGGCAGTGGTGCGAGTGCGATAGCACCTTCCTCATCTGGGTCGGCCGAGACCGCTCCTCGGGTGACCCGGATCTCGATGATGACTTCGAGGCCGAGAGGCAGGTCGCAAAGAGCCGGCGCTACCATCCCAGAGATCCAGGAGTAGTCGTTGGCATGCCGGACATGCCAGACGAGGTGCAGCCGCCGGACCAGTGATTTGCCTTGCTTCGCGGCGGTGATGACACCGAGCAGTGTAGAAAGCGCGTAAGTGATCCCGGTACCACCTTACATCAGCCCATTCCGTTGAGGCAAGACGTACCGCAGATGAGCAGAACCGTGTCAAAGTTGGCAAGGAGGGGCGGTGTGCCGTATGGTCCGTCCAGTTGCAGCGGAATTTGCGACTTGCCCGCAGCGACCGCCTTTGCCAGTTTGGCTGTGAACCCTCGGTGCACTCGAACGAGGAAGACTACTGGGCCATCGGGAGATGGCACGTTGGCCATGGTGAACGGGTGTTGCTCAATCGGTGTTGTGCTGACTGAAGGCATCGTGAGGAATCTGCGATCTATTCAGCGCGGCGCAAGGGTCTCCTCGACAGGGATATCGACTGACGCGTGCTGGCCTGGTGTCCACTTGAAAGCCGGCCTGGTGACTGTGACACGAAGCACATCGTCCCCGACCCACTCGACGAGCGCATCACCGGGGCGTCTCTTCCACCACGTGTTGCTGAATACCATCCGACCGAACGACACAAATCGATCAAGACCCCAGATCACGAAGCCAGGCTATCTGTTAGACCCATCTCAGCGCAGTCAACGTACCCAGATCCAGTAGTTCAGCTCCTCCCAATGGAAGTACGAGCCGATGAGAAGCATCCTGCACAATCAGGTATAGCCATCAAGAGGAACTTACAGGACGCAGATGACGTGGCTCAGCCAGAAGAACTCATAGCAAAGGCGCCGAACCGGTCGGAAGCTCGTAAGGAACAGGAATGTCATGCCCGCAAGCGCCACGATCCCCTGCTCTGTCAGCCCTGGCCGCACGGCGAGTTAAGAGAGCATACCCATGACAAAGCCGGCATACCGAAAGCCATATCCCTCTTCAAGCTTCTATCAGCAATGAAAGACGAGGACGACTTACCCTTTGTCGATACGCCCCAGGGCGTGAGTCCATGAGCAGATGAGGGCGACGCGGCCCGTGGCTCGGTGGAAGAAGTTGAGCTTCTGGTACGAGATGCCCGTCAAGTAAGAGATGACGTTGTTCTTGCTCGCCAGTCCGATGATGAATGGCATTTGGACGTATGCCTCGACGTCAGCCGCGATAAAAGGGGATCACCCACCATGTATCCCATTGGGTTCGAGTAGTTGATAATGCCATTGCCTATCAAGTCAGCGCGATCCCCGTGGGCTGGACTCACCGTAGGTGCGGTACAGGATCAGGGGGTAGAGGATGGCGATGTATGCAACGATGAACAAAATCTCGATGACAGTCGCCGAGGGGTAGAAAGGCAGTCGAAGCGTGGTGACGTTGAGCACGGTAGCCAGGGTGTTTGAAAACTTGCGCAAGACACCAAGCAGGCCGGCAGATCGGCCCCGCCCTTCATCGGGAAGGTCATCCGACTGTGCGGTTTTCTCTCCTTCGGCCGAGGGGGACAGAGAGGGACCATTGTCAGTCCGGACACGGCGACATCGCCTGTTCGCGACGATCTGATACAGGTTGTAGGCTGCAAAGACGCCAACCACGCCGGTGATGATCCACCAGCTCCAGAGACCGGTCTGGTCGACGTAGTTTGTCTTGAGTTTCGCCATTCTCGTTTGTGGGGGGATTTGCAGGTGCTGAAGTCGTCTCCTCGCCTTCTGAGATATATCACCCTCGGAAGCCTCCACGAGCGAGGAAAAGTCACGGCCCTGGGCGAAGCGAGGTGGTTCGGTGCCTCGCACGCCCCAGCCCGCACACACAGGCCATTGCCCATTCCCCGCTGGCGGAGCGTGTTCTCCGAGGCATGTAAGGGGCGACTGGTCTCGCCGACAGCATGGCGCAGACTTGGATGGCTTATCAGATTGCCCTGAGCGCGGGTCCGGGCCCACCTGCGCAGGCGTGACATCGACATCATGACTACATACCGAAACTGCTTTGCTCCCGAGGTTCAGGGTCCCATTTTATCTGATAACATTTTGGGCGGCCGAAAATATACGCCCTTCGGTCCTGAAAGCTTGGCATCCAGCCCGCCAGCTGTGCAGCGCCCGTTTCCTGCGCCGCCCGTAGCAGGCTAGCCTTGCAGCGGGATATGCAACCGTGAAATGTGAAATACCGGCAGGGCAGGGGCGTCAATGTATCTTGAGCTGTGGCTTGCGCAGCGGAGTCCTGTTTCCGAAAGGCCGCTAGGCTCGGTAAGACCGTGACGCAGCTGCTGCAGGAAGATGCGATCGGAAGCGGCGCAGCGCGGGTCGCTGATTCGTCTGCCTGACGCGAATGGCCCAGACACGGGGAAGCAAGCATCTCTGCCATGATCCCACGGTGTTAAATGCAAAACATATACAGATAGGAGGCTTGGTATGTGGCAACATGTTTCGCATAGAGGGCATATTATATTGTAACAAGGGACAATTGTTCGGGATCGATTGGATGTAACGATCAAGGTGAGACGAGAGCTGCCAGAGGGGCGGGAGGCGCCCCTAACTCGATCGAGCTGACTTGGTGAAATCACTTTCGACGGCCGAGAACGCTCTGGTAGCCATCGAGAGCAAACTCCTGCTGCGGGTCGGAGGAGCTGCAAGTCCAAGTCTGCAGTGTCTTGCCGTCGGCTTTCTCGACGTCGAGGCACTGGTTGTTGGCGGTCTGGAGCTGGGTGGTCACCGATCCGAGGTACTTCCAAGTCTGCTGCGGTAGGCCCGAGTAGCACTGCCAGAGCTTCATGCGAGTGCCGTCAGAAGGGTTGCTGCCGGCGTCGAGGCACCACTGCTTGTTGTCGTTCGAGACCCACTGGATGGCGCCGTCGCTGCGGTAGTAGAAGAGCTGCGAAGGGCGGCCGGGCTGGCACTCGTACACGTTGACAGGGGAGCCGTCGTACCCTTCAGAGTCCTGGACGTCCAGGCAGCCGGCGTTGTTGACATTCCCGACAAACTGGATAGGCTGGGGCGTGCTGGGATAGCCGGTATAGCCCGGAGGAGGCAGGGCGCTCCCTTGGTAGCTCACGGTCGACGTGGGGTGGTAAGCGGAAAACGACATCCCGGAAACGCCCGCACTCGCGACGCTTGAGGCCGAGGCCGGCCCAGCGGACGAGAACGTCATCGAGCTACCATACGAGGTGGGTACAGGGGAGCACGCCATGGTCGAGGGAGGCGGCAACATAATGGTAGTCGTAGGCATAGGAATCGGGGCACCAAGCGAGATGACGTTCCAGACTGAGAAGGGTATCAGCGCGTTGTATTCTGCGCAGCGCAAACGGGCTTGGACGTACTCTGGTTGGTGTCGCCAGTAGTGCAGGTGTATGTCTGAGGACCGTTATCACCCTCGTCGAGGCACTGCGTGCCGCCCGTGATGGCGAGGCGGTGATCGTAGGTATAGAACCAGGTCTGCTGAGTGAGGCCCGGGTACGACTGCCAGACCTTAGCGCCGACAAAGTCGTGCGGGTTCTCGCCGGCGTCGAGGGCAAAGTCGGTGCCAGAGACGATCACCGAGCCGGAACCAGGGCTCAGGTCCCATGTGGTAGCATTGGCACAATCGCAGACGACGAGCGGGGCGCCGTTGTAAGGGGCCGTGCCGGGCTCAAGACTGAGGCAGGTGCCGGTTCGGTATGACTGGATGTACCGGTTGGTATAGCGCTTCTCAATGGGGCTAGCGACCGCCAGAGCGGGCAGTAGGACGAGGAGTGAGGCTGCGAGCATTGTATCTGGACTTGGCGGGTGATCTCTGACGGTGGAAAGGTGGACTGGCGGTCTGTCCGAACTCCAGACCCTCGTGGTCTATATACCTTCGATGATCGAGAAGCCGGGGCTTGCGGGGTCGAACACAGCTCGGGAAAGTCAAGGCTAGCTACCAGCTGATGCTCCGCATCGCTGCGTCATTCG
The DNA here is from genome assembly GCA_037040355.1 of Cutaneotrichosporon sp. M94-02A. Classification (NCBI taxonomy): domain Eukaryota; kingdom Fungi; phylum Basidiomycota; class Tremellomycetes; order Trichosporonales; family Trichosporonaceae; genus Cutaneotrichosporon; species Cutaneotrichosporon sp. M94-02A. The sequence goes on from JAXQGU010000081.1 coordinate 84,406, forward strand.
GCGAGGCGATGTGCATGGCCGAATCGTCCACTATGCTGCTTGTCGCTGCCCATGAGGGGGTGAGAGGGAGGACGACGCATCTATTCCTGGATATCCGGAGGTCAGCCCGGATGGCCGGCGAGGCACCGGCGCCGCCGCGAGGTTCTGTTAATGTTCCGACCGCCGCTTGGAATCGCCGCCGGGCAGACGACTCATATTGTTCCAGCGATCCACAACATTAGGGCAGTACATAGCATGCGATGATATCACACGAGCCCACGCGTCCACAAGGACACAGATTTCCGGTACGGTAGTATTATGCCTCGACGGATCCGAGCTGTCAAGGCCTTTAGGCCGAGCTGAGACGCCTCCGATCGCTTCGCTGTGCCCTGAGTGGAGCGCCGCTCTCAGCTGTATGGCCCGTGTCCTGCGAAGGTCGACGCTTGAGCAGCATGGCAGCGTGCCCATGCCGCTGTCTCTCCCCGCCGCTCTTCTCCTCCCCTTTTCCCCATCCGCCCCAGGGCAAGAGGTCACGGCTCGTTGCGCTCTACTGGAGCCCTCGGCATCTCCGGCGAGCTTGCCGACCTTTTCGGCACAACTGGGGCTCACGAGCCAGTCAGTCAGATCGCAGGTCCGAGTGGCTAGAAGGAAAGTATGCAGAAGGTCGGGCAACATACTGTACAGCGAGGGCCGTGGGCTGCTCCCGTGACGGCATAAAGATTCGAGTCGTTCACAGCTCCTGCGGAAGAACAACGTGACTTCGCGCAGGGCGAAGGACCAGACGAGCATCGTCAGCTCCCAGAACATGAAGGTATGCCCTCAACCCATTCTCCGAAGCCACTCGTCCGTTACACAAGGAATGACCTTGATACATGTACCTGTACCGGTTCATGCCTTGATACGGCGGTTTATGCACCCAACAGTTCGTCAACGTGCCAATTGGTTGTAAGGAATGCCCGGTTGCCGCCGGGACAGTGAGCGACCCTTGGTGCAGCCTGAGGGCGTGCAGGTACAGTAGTAACCGATTCCAATCCCAGTGACTTGCCATATGTACAGTCTCAATCCAGCAACGGAATCGGCCAAAAGAGGGGAGGCAACAGTGCCTCTTGTGCCATTTTGTCGTGACTGCCGGCCAGAGCGGAAACGACTCGGTAGCTATCCCATCGTTGCTCGCTGCTTCTGCGGGGAGACTGAGCCCAGATCAGCGCACTCGGCTTTTTGCGGCTCAGCGCGGCCCGGAACCTCTGACGGCAGAGAAGAAAAGAGGGTAGTTTCTTCGCTACTGACCTAGATAGTCGCTTAAGTGTTCAAGGGAGCACCTGTCCGATCGTCTCGGACCAGCTCATCTCCTCCAGCTCAGACCTTGGCCGTTCCGCCGCCGACGAAGCCCGTGAAGGGAGCGGAAAGTTCATGTACAGCTCGAAGCGCCTCCGTGTGCCTCGGTCAGTGTTCATTCGCGCATCCTTTCAGCTATGAACGGATCGTGCCCCTAGTATACTGCGGCTCTGTCTCACGGCTGTGGTATAGCGTGCTCGAGAAGTCTCACATCCCTTCAGGAGCCAACACGGCTCGGTTAGTATCCATTCGCTGATCCTTTCTGCTACGCACGGAGCGTGCCCAATTAACGGGGGTACTGTCTCACATCTTTTGTGCAGCGTGCTCCAGAGATCTCACATCCCTTCAGGAGTTAACCCTGCCACGTTCGCTTAAGGGCCAACTCAGTGTCCTCATGACAGTCCAGCGGTCTCCGTCGCTTCCTGCCTCCCAGGTGTGCATTACAGTATAAGATCTCAGCTCTCGGGTCTTGGTGTCGCCACTCGACTCAATCAATCCCTCAGCCTCCCCACTCTTACCTCGCTACTAAGTCCATTAGAAGGTCAACAAGTTCATCCACCATGTCAACCGTTTTCCATGACGCCGCCAAATGCTTGAGGCACAAGCATAGGTCAAGTAATACTTCTCCCGAGCCTCACATGACGGGCCGGCGAAAGGAGGCTCTTTCACGGGCGTCACTTCTCGCCGCTATGAGCCTTCATGCCAGCCATGCCCCGTCCCTCAGCGACGACACCCGCGACACCTTGACTCAGTCCTACGAACCCATGACCAAGTTGACGGAGGACGATGTCCGTGCTCTCCAAGCGCTATACCTCGGCACAAATCAGTGTCGAGACGAAGGCTGCATCTCATTGAAGTCGATGCACGAAGAGTGCCGCTCCGAGAGCCGGATCTACCCTAGCCTCAAGGTGCTGGACAGGTCTATCCCTGATGCCGAACTGCCTCATAAATCTCTTTGCTACATGAGCAAGCTTGGGCTGAGATTTGCGGCCAGCGCAGATCTCCGTCAAGCCTGGCGGCTGGAGCAGCCGTCGAAGGCAGTCTCCGACCCCCAATCTCTGGAGAGAGCCATGTCTCACGCTGAACAGAGCCCCCTCTCTTTGCATGGTGAGCCATACTCCACCACCGATGGACCGAATTGTGCGCGTGGGACCACGCTGGGCAGTGTCGACATGTACACACTTTTCGAGTACGATATCCTGGACAGTGTCGACAACCAGAACAGTGTCGAGGACGCACTTCTCGAGTACGACATCATCGCACCTTCCGGCACTGCCGATCCGGAGGCTTCCGCCTCGGCAAAGGAGTAGATCACATGTTCCGCAATAGTCCCCATGCATGAGAGTTGTGGATTGCAGACGCTGCCAACTGCGCTGAGCTGGATGGCGTCCGGAAGGTGATCCAACGATCGTGGTTTGAGCTGATAGCCTCGAGGGCGGAGCGCCGCTTCCTGAATCCGAGCAGCTGTCCTGCTGTTGCGCTGCTGCGGATCGCAGAGCAAGTACCGCATTCCCGCCGAACCCTCCGCTGGTCGTCTTAGCGTCTGAACGTGTGCTCCACCAGGCCTGCCGCTGGCTGACCGGTGACTTTGCCGTTCGGTTCGTATGTTCGGCCAACGCGCCACCAGCGCAGATCTGCAGTTCAGGATGACCTACATGTCGTCACTCATGAATGCGCATCGCGATCATGCACTGGCCACCAGAACCCCTCGTCTCGTCATGGGCACTGAGCAGAGCTATTCAGCGAGTTACCACGAAGGAACGGTGCGCCCTTCATTTAAGGGGAAGCGGAAGCGGCCTTATCGCCCGTCCGAAGATGATGAGCGCTGCACGGTGGATGTGTGCCCAATTGCAAGCATCGAGCCAGTTCGTAACCTGTTCAGCAACCTAAAAATCGGTGATAGTTACTGTACTGTGCAATACTGAGCCGCTGAACCTTGAGCCAGCATTGATCCTCAGAGCACGGCTTCGGAAGCTCCGCCTGATCTTATTCATTGGCCAGGCCTCTGCACGTTCGGGGTCAGCGGCTCGGAGGACCGTGAAGGTCTCGAGACCAGAGGCTCCGGTCTCCGTGGATGTGATACTTCTTGGACATGTTCCGGTCGGAGCTCGGCGGCAACCGCTATCTCGCTTCTGTTGACTTATCAGGGGATGGCGCCCATCTATGCGGGTTACCGACTTGACTTGGCTTTACTGGACGCAGGGGCTGGTGGCCCTGCGCTTGAGCTCACCGTCAGAGGTCTGACTGAGTCCTATGGTAGGCGGCTACACCGCGGGTCGTAGTGCGCACCTCATCCGCTTCTGATCCGGCTGGCAATTGACACCAAGGAAGACATCTCCGATCTCGCCGGACGATGTTTTCTTCGCCGCTTAGACTGCTCGCATGACCTGCACATCTACCCAGCTCACATTCCTTTCAACACTGGACGGAGAGCCTCAATAAAGGTGGTTGAAGCATTCTGCGTGTCTTCCGACCTTCAGCATCCAGTTTTTCCGCTCTCCGAATGGAATGGACCCCTAGACACCAAGATCGCTGTTACAGAAGTCCCTCATGACGTACTCTCGGTTTTTGCTACTAAGGAAGACTTGGTCGATCAGGGCAGACGTGGCACTGGCTGCCAATAGTCCGTAGACGACTTCAGACAACTCCTTTCGCCATCGGAGATACGAAGCCCTACAATCCCAAATCTCTGTCACAAGTCTTCGCGATGATGTGCTTTGGATTGCGCCTCATCCTTTCGTGAGGGAGCTCAAGAGTCCTGACAGGCGGATACGGGCGGATAAACCCCGTGTACTCCGTTATCCAGCGATAGTCGATCCTCCCCCATTCGCCCAGAGGCGTACAGTATAAATGTCAAGGAGTCTCTTCACGCCTGACTGTACCAGTTCTCCCCTCACCGTCCCTGGTTCCTCACTTACGCCCTGACTGATCATCTCCACTTTTGCCACCTTACGGAGGAGAACGTAGGCCAATGTCATCCAATTCAAGCGCTATGCGGGACTTCGAAGAACACAGCCCAGACTGCGTTACGTTCGGGCTTGAGTCAGCGCCGATCATACACCATCACTTTGGCGGATTTACAAAACAGCATGTGATCTTGACCAACCAGCGAAAGGAGGCCCTCTCACGCGCCGCCCTCCTCGGCGCCATGAGTCTTCATGTTAGCCATGCGCCGACGGCGGCTCCCGACCGACGTCCTCTCGACTTTGGGCGAGTCCTACAAGTCGGCGTTGAAACTCACGGCGACAGACATCCTCGCTCTCAAGGATCTGTACCGCAGCACGAAGCAATGCGAAAACGAAGGATGTGTTGGAATGATGTCAACGTACGATGACTGCTTACAGGCAGGGTGCAGCGAAAGCATCGCGTTCCTGGAGAGCTCGATCCCTACTACCGAGAAGCACCACCAAGCTCTTTGCTTCATGAGCAAGTTCGGTCTTAACTTTGCGGCCCGTGGGGATCTTCGCCAAGGCTGGCGGCTGGAGCGGGCGTCGAAGGCAGTCTCCGACCCCGAACGCCTGGATGAAGTCATGTCTGACACTGTTCTGCCCAGACTCCTCGATTACCCTCGGCCAGTTCCCACCCTTGGACCGAACTGTGCATATGGCACCACATTGGACAGTGTCGACATGTACACACTTCTCGAGGAGTACGACATCATCGACCCCCCGGCACTCCCGGCACTGCCGATGCGGACCCTTCTACGTGCGTTAAGGAGTAGATTCGTGTTCTGCAGTGGTCCTCATGCATCAGTATTGTGCATTGCAACCCTGCCATCTGCGCTGAGCTGGATGGCGTCCAAAAAGGTGATCCAGCGATCGTGTTTTATGCGGAAGAGTAGCAGAGTCTCGAGGCCGGTATCAGGATCTCGCAGTTGCAGCAATTTTTGCTGTACAGACAGAGGGAGATGTCCCTTACTAAGACTCAGCCGTCTGGGCTGCCGTCGATCACTGCCTGATCAGTCGTCATGTGTATGAAGGCCCCCTGACCGACGGTCTGAAAGACTCGGAAGTATCAACCGAGTCCCGCCGGAACTGCGGATAATCTCCTTTTACGGCATGATTCCTGCTTCAGCTGACACATGCCTCAGGGGAAAGCTGACCGAGATGAAGCACTTTCCCGCTTTCCGTAGGAACTGACTCATCGCGTTCCCACCTCATCAAGGTATATAACCAGCCCGACCATAGCCCCTAATCCCTTCTCATCATCCCATCCCCTATCCCTCATACACCATGTCCAAGCTCCTTGTCATCTTCGGCGCCACTGGCAAGCAGGGCGGATCCGTCATCGAGGCTCTCCTCGCCGCGCCGTCCTCCCCGTTCAAACTCAGGGGTATCACCCGCGACCCCTCCAAGCCCAACGCCAAGTCTCTCATCGACAGAGGCGTCGAGATGGTCGCTGCCGACGTCGATGACAAGGCGTCCCTCACAGCCGCTCTCAAGGGCGCGTACGGAGTCTTTGCCGTCACAGACTACTGGGCATCGATGAGCATGGCGAAGGAGATACAGCAGGGCAAGAACATTGCCGATGCCGCCAAGGTCAGTAACTGGATCTCTGGGGTGACCGAGTCGAAGCTGATCATACAGGCCGAGGGTATTCAGCATCTCGTCCTCTCGACCCTCCTCGGTCCGAAGAAGTGTGAGTGATGGCTTCTTTGCTTCCGTCCAGATCACTGACCGTATTCATAGTCACGAACGGAGCTCTGTCGAAGATTGAGCACTTCGACAGCAAATCCGAGATTGCCGATTACGCCGCATCTATCGGCTTGCCCGTCAGCTACTACCTGCCGGGCGTCTACATGTCCAATTTCCCCGGCAGCTCGTTCCGGAAGGACGACGAGTCCGGCGAATTTGTCCTCGCGCTGCCGATCGAGGAAGACGCCCAGATCCCCTTGATCGATATTTGGGCCGATACCGGCAAGTACGTCAAAGCCATCTTCGAAAACCGGGACGGTCTGCTCGGCAAGCGTGTCTACGGATCCGGCAAGTACTACACTCCGATCGAGATGGTCGAGCAGTTCAAAAAGGTGTTCCCAGGCCAGAAGGCCCGCTTCGTGTCGGTCCCGGCCGAATCGTTCACCCAGGCTTTGACCGGCCACGGGATGCCGCAGCACGCGGCCGAGGAGTTGACCGAGAACATGATCCTCTTCAACAAGCAGTACGGATACTACGATGGAGCGGACCTCGCGGAATCGAACAAGGTGAGCTTAAGAGCGAATGCACGTCGACAGGAGACAGCTCACCAATGATAGCTGATCAACAACTCGGCGGAAACGTGGGAGTCATTCATCAAGACGGCGAAAGCGTTCTCCGGTCTGCAGTGAGCCAAGGTACACGCCTCTGTGTCATGTGTCAAAACTGCGCTTTCGCATCTTGTATAGGCGAGCGATCGAAGCGGAACATCGAGTAAAGGTCCTTCATCCTTCAGCTTGTCCAAATCTTGTGTAAACGCTTGCATCGCCGTATGTATGTCACATTCGCCCTGGACTTTAATAATACACCACTCGCGCTCAGAGACCCGTCTAGCCACCGTGTGACGAACGCGGCCGTTCCGAATTCATTTGCATGGCTGCGAAAGTACAATAGGGCAGATCTGATTCACGCGCAAGTCTACTGGGCGTACTTGACGTCGAATCGGTCGAGATCCATGACCTTCTCCCAAGCAGCGACGAAGTCTCGTACGAGCCTCTCCTGTCCGCCGGCACTGCCGTAGACTTCTGAGATGGCGCGGAGCTCGGCGTGCGAGCCGAAGATGAGGTCGACGCGGGTGGCGGTCCACTTCTTGTTGCCGGTCTTGCGGTCGACGCCCTCGAAGCGGTCGTTGCCCTGGCCGAGGGGCTTCCACTCGGTGGACATGTCGAGCAGGTTGACAAAGAAGTCGTTGGTGAGCTTGCCTGGCTGGTTGGTGAACACGCCGTCGGACGAGTCGCCGTGGTTGGTGTTGAGCACGCGCAGGCCGCCGACCAGGGCGGTCATCTCCGTAGGGTTGAGCGTCAGCAGGTTGGCCCTGTCGACGAGGTACTGCTCGGTCTTGACACGCGCGGACGAGCGGCCGTAGTTGCGGAACCCGTCGGCCTCAGGCTCGAGGTGCTTGAACGAGTCATCCGTCTCCTCCTGCGTCGAGTCACCGCGACCAGGCGTGAACTTGACGGGCACGCCGGCGGCGTGCTCCAGCGCGGTCACACCCGCAAGAACGATCAAGTCGGCGATCGAGACCTGCTTGCCGCTCTGCTTCTGAACGCCCTCGAGCGCCTCGATGACCTCGGGCAGGAACGCAGGCGTGGACTTGAAGTCCTTCATGGGCGAGAGGCGGATTCGGGCGCCGTTGGCGCCTCCGCGGTAATCGCTCACGCGGAACGACGACGCCGACGCCCATGCGACAGCAATGTACTTGCGAGGCTCGACCTTGGTCGCGCCAATAGCCTGCTTGAGAGCCTGTACATCGCTCTCGGAGATCTGCGACGTGTTTCCGGGCACGTGGTCCTCCCAGTCGAGCTTCTCCTGGGGTACTTCGGGGCCGATCCAGCGCGATCGCGGGCCGAGGTCTCGGTGCAGCAGCTTGTACCACGCACGGGTGAACGCGTCCTTGAACTGGTCCGGGTTCTCGAGGAATCGTCGCGCAATCTTCTCGTACTCCGGGTCGGCGCGCAGCGCCAAGTCGGTCGTAAGCATGGTCGGCTTGTGCTTCTTCTCAGGGTCGAACGCGTCGGGGATGAACGCCTCGGCGTCCTTGGCGACCCACTGGTGCGCGCCAGCAGGGCTCTTGGTCAACTCCCACTCGTACTTGAACAAGTACTCGAGGTAAGCGCTGCTCCACTTGGTGGGCGTCTTGGTCCAGATGACCTCGAGGCCGGACGTGATGGTGTCGGGGCCCTTACCGCTGCCGTGCTTGTTGGACCAGCCAAAGCCCTGCTGCTCGATACCCGCGCCCTCAGGCTCGGGGCCGACATTGTCAGTCGGCGCAGCACCGTGCGTCTTGCCGAAGGTGTGGCCACCGGCAATTAGCGCGAGCGTCTCCTCGTCGTTGACGCCCATACGGGTGAAGGTGGTGCGGATGTCCCGCGCCGACGCGACCGGGTCGGGCACCCCATCGGGACCCTCGGGGTTCACATAGATGAGACCCATGTGCGCGGCGGCGAGTGGCTTCTCGAGGTCGCGGTGGTGAATGTCCTCGTGGCCCTTCTTGGACTGGTCGCCATCGAGGACGCCCGACTCGGAGAGGCCCTCCTTGCCGTGCGAGTATCGGACCTCGTTACCGAGCCAAGTCGTCTCAGCACCGTAGTAGGTCGACTGGTCGGCCTCGAACGTGTCGGCTCGGCCGCCGGAGAAGCCGAAGGGCTTGCAGCCCATCGACTCGATCGCGACGTTTCCGGTCAACAGGTAGAGATCGGCCCAGGAGATCTTGTCGCCGTACTTCTGCTTGATAGGCAGGAGCAGTCTGCGAGCCTTGTCGAGCGACGTGTTGTCGGGCCAGCTGTTCAGCGGTGCGAATCGCTGCTGGCCACGACCGCCACCGCCCCGACCGTCGTACACGCGGTATGTGCCCGCGCTGTGCCACGCCATGCGGACAAACAGACCGCCGTAGTGGCCAAAGTCGGCGGGCCACCAGTCCTGCGAGTCGGTCATGAGCGCGTGCAGGTCCTTCTTGAGCGCATCGTAGTCGAGCGACGCGAACGCCTTGCGGTAGTCCAGATCGGACAGGGGGTTGGGCGTGTTGTTCTGGCGCAGAATGTCCAGGCGCAGCGCCTCGGGCCACCAGTCCTTGGCCTGCTGTCCGCCACCACCGACGTTCGAGTGCTTCACGGGGCACTTGCTGGCAGTCATGTTTTCTGATACGTGCTCGTTGGTCTCTGGCGATTCAGAGTCGTGAGTCTGGGGAACGTGAGTGGACCAGCCGCCAGCGGCATATATAGCCGGCCCTATCTGGGGGCAAATGCCGGGCCGGGGCGGGGGAGATGACGTTGCCGCCGCTTAATCGAGATCTCCCACCCTCCGCACCGGAGCTAGAGCCTTCGAGATCGCCGCTTAACGGTTCTGGCCAGAGCCGAGACCCGAGGCATGCCGTGCTGGGGTGGCCTCCACCACCCGGTCTCGATCGTGCTGCGTACACACCACACACCACGGCAAGGCCCCGACCGGACCCAAAATCACGCGACGGTCCAATTCGGCCGCGACCACCTGCATGCTCCGCTCAGCGCCGCTGGCAGGCGCAGAGTCGCTCCGATGGCACCTGCCGCCATCGGAGAGATCGGCCTAGATGGGTCCGAGTCACAGAGCTCGACGGCCAATCGTGTCGTAGCTAAATCGGTACATCCCAGCAAGTATGTAACATCTAAGTCAAGTCTCCGGGGGGGCCTCGCCTATCGGCATTATTCGTTCGGGTCGTAACGGTACTCTTGGTGACGGCTCAAATCGGAAGCAGCTGCCTCCTCTGCATCTCACTTGAACGCGTGCTTGGCCGCATTGACCGGGCGATCGAAGACAGCCGCAGCGCGCTTGACGTCCTGCCCTGGCGAATCCTCGGGGCCTTCGCCACCCGTCTGTGCCCGGTCCTCGAGATCGCTCGCGTCCGAGCTGGAGATACTCCCGCTGTCGGACCCTTGGCCAAACACCATCGGCCGAGACTCGCGCTCCTTGGCTTTCCGCTGCTCGTCCTTGATCTTCTCGAGTTCCTTGTCCGCGCAGTCCTTGACCACGATGTGCAATCCCTCGAAATTCTTCTCCAAGAACGACTTGAGCTTGGGCAGTAGTTCGGCGTCTGGCCGATAGGTCCCGCTGTCGTTGTCGATGATCAGCTCGTACAGGGCCGGATCCTTAGGCGGCTTGTCGTCTGGTGGTCCACCGGGCAGGTGTTCCGCCGGATGCGTGTGCTGATCGGCGTCCTCGGCGGATTCTTCAGGATGCTGCAGCCGGCGCACCAGGAATTCGCCACTGCATGCTATGTATATCTGCCATCAGCGAGAGGCCTGGTATCGGCACTCACGTTCACATCCGAATGCATGGTGTGCTTGCTCAAGAGGTCGATGCCGAACTCCTTGCCCGTCTCGGTAAAGCGCATCAAACCGTCGAGCGTGATCACATAGGTGAATATCCGGCCGCCCTCGTCGTAGTGCACCATGTCGAGGAACTTCAATGCCATGTCCCGTCCTGGTCCCTCCAGATCGCCGTACTTGGTCGACTCGTTGTATGTGTAAATCCGCTCGTGCTGATGGTGCAGCGCTTTATGCAGTATTCGTCCGCGGAGACCTTCGCCAGTGAACATGCCCCGCACAAAACTCTTGAACTCGACATAGCGGTGGTACAGCTCGTTTGGCACCGGCCCCTGCAGTTGCAGCTCGTTCGCTTGGAAGCTGGACAGAGTGAGTAAGGTATCATCGAGCGGCGATGTACTCACTCGAACCGCTTGACGCCCGTATCGTCATCCTCGGTAGTCGTGCCAGCGAATCGGCCAATAATCGGCGAGTAGTGTATCCGCCAGAAGGTGCTCATCGTGTAAATCTTCCCGACCTCTTCCTTGGTCGGCCCTATCACCTCGATGCTTAAGTTGATGACCGCGTGTGATGACTTGTGGCGATTGACCATGGTGGAACACCATCGCAGGGTGTACGCTCGCGTGCTCGCCCCCCGCTTCGACAGCTTATAGCTGTTTTCGAGCTTGAATTTGTCGTCCAATCGGCCAGTAGTAATGGCCAGCTTGCCAAGTCGGTCATCGTAGTCGTCGGGATCCTCGTCGTACACTCTGATCTTCAGGGTCATACCGGACGCGGGAACGCCGGCCACGGTCCACGTCGAGTTGACTTCTGGGTCGCGATTCCGGTGGAATGTTTGTGACCGGAACCGCAAGAACGGGTCGTGGTCGTTTCGCCTTCCGACATTCGCGTTGATCTGAGCGATAATGTAAGGGTCAGAGGACCGTTTGCCCATATCGGATACAGGCAGGTTTTGGATGGAATGAAACGTTATCTTGACGGTATATGTTTGTTCCCCTGATGGTCGAAGGGGAGTCTTGTCTCGTCCGCCGGGAGGCTGTTCATTCTTCTCATTGTTGTCGCTGGCTTCTTCTTTGCCCATCTTGCCACTCTGTCTCGGTTCTGCGGGCGGAGAAGGCAAGGTCTCGGGGAAGAATGTGGGAAGAGAGGCGGGGGGCAAGATGGGACAATTGCTTTGTTTCTGCAAATAGCACCCCGCTGACATCATCACACGTGCCTGACCATCCTTTCGGTTAAAGTCTATTACGTACACCGCCTCACGTGTGTGTGTCTGTGTTTGTGTGTGTGCAACGACCATCTTTCTGTTCAAGCATCGTCTTTTTGTGCTCCACCTTCCAAGCACGCCAACATGCATACAATAGATTATCGATGATCGCTCGAGACGTTCGATTCATTCTTGCTTCGGCTCAAAGCATTCGCTCACATCTTGGTTACTGAGCCCCCTGTGAACTGACTTGTACGGACCAGAAACCTCCGACCGATTCGTGAACCGCTTGTTCGCTCAGGCGGCGCAACGCATTCTTGGACTCAGACTCTTGATCTGCTCTTATCACTCAGACGGATACCAGTGAGTTCACTTGGACCGGTGTCATATCACCCTGACGACCTAACGCCGTAGTGCGACTATCCCTAATCACGCTTTATGCCGCTGCAAGTGCGCTGGTCGCTGCCGCACCGCCGCAAGCACCAGGCTTCACATGGGGTCGTGAGCCGATGCGAGGCGTCAATATCGGTGGATGGTAAGCTTTGGCCAGTCTAACATGTGCTGACTCGGCAGGCTCTCTCTTGAGGTGAACACCTGCAGAAAGACAGCCGGCTGACTCCCTAGCCATGGATCACGCCGTCCCTGTTAGAGAACAAGCCGGACTGGGTGGTTGACGAGTGGAGTTACGGGGCATATATGAGGACGCAGAAGGACAGCATGTCTGAGATCAGGCAACACTGGCACTCGTGGTTCACCTACACCGAGCTGCAAGAGTGAGTCTAGATTGAAGAGGTACATGCTCATTTGCAGTATCGCGCGCGTTGGCCTGAACACGATCCGTATTCAGATCGGGTGTTGGTTCCCTTCCGAAAGAGCTTCCGCTCTGGCTAAAGCACGTGCAGATTGGTCGATCATCCCACTTGAGAACAACGAGCCGTACTTGCCAGGTGCCCACGACTACCTCAAGCTAGCCATCAACTGGGCACAGTCGCTCAACCTAAAGGTACGCCTTGAGGAGAACTGTGACTGACAGATCAGGTTATGATCGACCTACATGGCGCGCCAGGATCGCAAAACGGGTTCGACAACTCGTGAGTCGCTCACCATAGGGACATCCGCTGAGCGATGCAGTGGTTTGCGAGAGACGCGCCTGTGGTTCACCAACTCGTCCAACGTGGACCGCACGATCCAGGCTCTCGACGCACTGACATCCGAGTTCACGCAGTCAGACTACGGAGACACAGTGGTCGCGATCGAACTGCTGAATGAGCCGTTCCCTTACACAGACGAGGAGCTCGAGACGCTGCGGCGGTTCTACCAGACCGCATACTATACTGTTCGGCGGAACACCCCTATGACGGTCGCACTTGATGACGGGTTTCGCGGACTGGGGACCTGGTTCTCGTTCATGAACGAGCCGCAGTTCAGCAATGTCGCCATGGACACGCACGTCTACGCCATGTAAGTCCGCGTCGGTAGCGGTAGCTAAGTCCAGGTTCAACAATCAGACCCTCGCGATGGGGTACCAGCGGAATCTGCTCTGGACGTGCGGTCTTATCGATTACCTGAAGGAGTCTGACAAGTACCACTGGACGATCGTCGGCGAGTTTACTCGTAAGTGGGGGGCAATCAGGATGCGCAAGAGAGGCTGACGAGCGAAGCCGCAAACACCGACTGCGCGAGATGGCTCAACGGCCGAGGAAGAGGCGCTCGATACGACAACACGCTGACTACCGCTTACCCGTACGTATCTCAATGGAGCCCAAGCTGATACCAGCCTCGAGTTTCCCGGCAACTGTCAAGAGAAGACGGGCAGGAGTCCGCGAGGTTGGGACGCGGACTACATCGAACACCTGGGCAGATCGTTTGAGACGCAGACTTACGTGTACGAGCAAGCGGTACGTCGAAGCAGGATCGGTGCAGGGGACTGACCGGCAGTCCGGGTGGATCATGTGGACGTGGAAGACCGAGGAGGCTGCGGATTGGTCCATGCAGAGCGGCATCACTTACGGTAAGCTCCGAGCCTCCGTGCATCAAGACTCCAGACTCCATCGTTGACGCTCCAGGATGGATCCCACAGCCGATATGGAACAAGACGTATGGGTGAGCCTTCCCGGTTGGCGCAGCTGACAGCAGAACCCCTTGCCAATCAGGCTCAACCAATGGTGGACCGACCAGATACACTTCAGGAGCGCGCGAAAGTCTGAGCAACCCGTTCGCGCGCGTCAAGATAATGACATGGTCTTTAGTCTGGTCGATGTTGTAACGGGTCCTCTCCCGCATGTAGCTGCTCTATCTCCCTCAACACTTCTGCTTCTCTTACACGGCGCCGTATCCGTTCTCTCCGCTCGCGGCCATGCAGTGCTGCTTCTTTTCTCGCCTCAGCGAGCGCCTGCGAGGCGCCCAGATGGCGCTTCTCCATCAACTCCCTGTGTGCCTCGGTCGCCCATCCTAGCCGATGGTACTGTATCCACGCCGTGACAATGCTCTGTCAAGTCTGTCAGCGAATGGCCATGCGGGGCAACGCGTACTTACGACAGCGCCAACCACGACCAAGAAACGCGGATTGGACATGTACCGTTCCTCGCCGGACCCCGGCGTCGGCGGATCGAAGTCGTGAGGCGCCCACGCCGATCCCATCGGACTGCCCCAAGCGCCTCGTCCAGCGTCGCTGTTCCGGTACCCCGGGTGCCCGCCGCCCCATGCCGCAGCGCCGCCCCGGCGCCGGAACGCTGCCTCTGCGCGCATATGCGCGTCTGCCGATGACGAACTGCTCGCGTCGCCCCATCCATAGCCTGACTGTAGGTAGGACGAGCGCGAGCTTGATTGCGAGAGAAGGTTGTAGGCTTTGCTGAGCGAGGCAAAATGTTCGGCGGAAGAAGACGGATGGGAAGAGTCCGGGTGCAGCAGCTTCGCTAGGCGGTAGTCTGGCGCATGTCAGCCATGCTGCATCGCACGGACAGAGCATCTGCTCTTCAGAGGACCAGGACACAGGCTCACATTGCTGCTTGATGTCTCTTTCCGATGCACTCCTGTCCAGTGCCAGGATCTCGAACGGATCAGGCGGTCCACCATTCCGCCCTCGTTCTGGAAATCGATACGAGTCGTGTGATGGCGCCCGTGGTCGTGCTCGGTTGGACGGTCCCTGATCGAACTCATGCTCCTCATCGATCTTGAACGCGGTAGCACTGTAGCCCGCACGTTGCGTATGTGGTCGGCCGACGACCTGGTACACGGACCGCAGTTGACACCGCCTGCAGCTCATGGTGAAGTGAGTGTGGAGTCTGACGATGGCAGCAGTGCAAGAAACACGATCGCCGCAGACTGGCAAAGTGGAGGCAGCGGGACAATGACGGCATGGCGTGTGCCTGTCTTCGGGGGCCCTTTGGGTGCGATTGTATCAAGCTGAGGGCATGCATGATTAGCCCTTCGTTGCACTGATATACAGCAGCCGGCGCGCTATCCAACCCAGGTCTACAACGAGCAGTAGTTCTCACCAGTGACCATGCCGGACCACGCTCTGACCGGTAAGACCCAGCGACTCAAGCCAGGCTGACAGCAGATTATTCGCTTTGGTTGATCCCAGAAGACACGGAGACCTGGAGAAAATACATCGACGACCTTAAGACAGAAGAGCCGGACAGTCCTCAATTCGAACCCCATATCACGCTGTACCACCCTGTCCCTTTATCGACCAAGCCGGAAGACATCGCTGCGCGACTACGAGAAATCAAGCCGTCGGAGCTGACCCTGCGGGTAAAGGGGTCCGAGGCCGGTTCGACGTACTACCAATGCGTGCTCGCCGCCATCGACCCCTCGCCGGCTCTGCTGCACCTGCGCGAAGAATGCGAACGCACCTGGGGCAAGATCGAGAAACCATTCTACCCACACCTCAGCCTGCTGTACGGAGATCTCGGCCGGGACCGGCGCGAAGAGCTCGCCGGCTCGGTTCAGGGATTACCGGCATCGGTCAAGATAAGGGAGATTGCCGTGGTCCGATGCGTCGGGACCGCCGAGGATTGGACAGTCGAGGCTTCGGTGCCGATTTGAGCAAGCACGTCGTGCACATATAATTTGTATACTCTTGCTGTGCAGCATAAGAGCGCTTTGCCTTCCACTGCTTGTCTAGCGACAAATCAGCGATAGTCGGGTCGTTCTGGGTCAAGGCGGCAAATTCCGGACAGCGTGTTCCGAGCCGAAAGTCTAACACCTGAGCCCTTCAACGCAATGTCATCCGCACCGGGAAGCAGCTCCTCGCGCTCGACTTTTAGGGTGATCGCCCGCCAGGCCATCCTGGGGAACAGTGCTCAGCCAGGCCCGGCGACTCTCACGGTCAAAGACGGAGTCATTACGGGTACTCACACCGGACCCCCTGCTGAGCCCACCACGTCGGATCTGGTTATTCCTGACGAATGCGTGCTTCTGCCGGGACTGATCGAGTGAGTCTGACCAGAGGTGCAGCGTAAGCTGACCGTTCAGCTGTCATGTACATCTGAACGAGCCGGGCCGGACGGCGTGGGAGGGGTTCGAGACGGGTACGGAAGCAGCCATTAGCGGAGGCGTCACGACTCTCGTGGACATGCCTCTCAACTCCATCCCTCCAACGACAACCGTCGCCAATCTTGAAGAGAAGAAAGCGGCTGCGCGAGCAACGGGCGTCAGCTGCGATGTTGCGTTCTGGGGAGGGATTATCCCTGGGAACGAGGAACACCTGGTCCAGCTGGTCAAAGCAGGCGTCAAAGGCTTCAAGTGTTTCCTCATCGAGTCGGGTGTAGATGTAAGTCTGATGTACTGGCGTGTACTGACAAGCAGGAATTCCCATGCGTGGACGAGAGCGATTTGATCCGGGCATGTGATGCTTTGAAGGTATATTCACTGCAAGAGATGGCATTCTGACCGTAGGCCACCGGCGCGCTGATTCTTTTCCACGCCGAGCTCGGCCACCAGAGCATATCCGCTCCGCCCGAAGCAAACGCCTCCGACTACTCGACCTTCCTTGCGTCCCGGCCACCTACGCTCGAGACCGATGCCCTGCACCTGATTCTCAAGCTTGCGCGCAGGTATCCATCGCTCCGGTTCCACATTGTCCACCTGTCCGCTTCAGAAGCTCTTCCTGAGATTCGAGCGGCTCGAGAGCAGGGCGTAAAGAACCTAACGGTCGAGACTTGCTTCCACTACCTTACGCTCCGAGCAGAAGAAATCCCAAGCAACGCGACACAGTTCAAGTGCTGCCCTCCGATCAGAGACGAGCAGAACCGGCAACAACTGCTCGACGCCGTCGTGGACGGCACGATCGACTATGTCGTCTCGGACCATTCACCTTGCGTCGCCGAACTCAAGCGCGGAGACTTCATGACGTCCTGGGGCGGTGTCTCAGGCCTCGGCCTCGGCTTGCCCCTTTTGTGGACAGAGCTCGGGACGCGTTGGTCCCTCGCCGGTGTCGTCGCCGCCCTATCGAGCAAGCAGGCCAAGCAGGTCGGGCTACAAGGGCGTAAGGGGGAGCTTGTCGTCGGCGCCGACGCAGACTTTGTCGTGTTCGATCCCCGGGCCGAGTTCGAAGTCACCCTGGTAGGTCACCCTAGTCAGAGCAGAGCTGACGTGGCAGGGAACACTCCGATTCCGTAACAAGGTCTCGCCATATCTCGGGAGGACTCTGAAAGGGCGGGTGTTACAAACCTGGCTTCGAGGCCAGCTGGCATGGGACGGGACAAAGGCGAGCAAGCACGGGCAGTTGATCTAGTTTATGCACATATGTATCCATAATTTGCATCCGAAGCCGAGCGATCGCAGACACACAAAGAATGAGTTCTGACGCGATCGGAAGGATCGAATGCCGACGTGCCTAGATCGAGTCATATGCCTTGTTTTTCCTCGGCGGGGGCCAATCGCCGGGGCTCGGGCTGGGCCGGTACAATTGCGGGTGTGATAGCACGCTGTATATGCTCTACATCTTGCTCTGTCCATCATGACGATCGCACCTGCCTCTCCGAACAAAGTATGGGCGACGCTGCTCACCAACTCGGCTTACCTTGCCGGTAAGTCCTGGTCCGAGCCCACATCTCAAGCCAAATCTGACACGCCCACCAGGCGTTCTTACGCTGTACCGCACGCTCAAGGCGGTGTCGGCGTACCCGCTTGTGATCATGGCGACAGAGAGCTTGCCACAGAGCAGCCGTGAGGTCCTCAAGCATGCCGGCTTGGAGATCGTCGACGTCGAGCACCTGACGCCTGCAAGCGGGCAGCATAACGGGTTCGACCCCACGTTTGTCCGGCTCAACGACGCTTGGACCAAGTTACGCGTCTTCGGCCTGACGCAGTACGACCGTGTCGTCCTCATCGACTCAGACATGATCTTCTTGCGGGGAATGGACGAGATCTTCGACCTCGAGCTGCCTGGAGATGACTGGATTGCCGCTGCCCCGGCGTGTATTTGCAACCCGCTCAAGATCGCCCACTACCCCGAGGACTGGCAAGTAGCCCTCGCATTTGAGGAATGTGCTCTAGCTAACGTAGCAGGACTCCCGCCAACTGCGCAATCTCAAAACAGTCAAGACACGAGAAGCTGACCGACCCCGCGATCCCGTCGCCTGACGCCCCCCGGACAGCGCATTTGCTGAACTCGGGCATGGTCGTCCTGCAACCTCGGACAGAGACGTTGGACCATCTTATCCACTTCTTGAACACTTCGCCAACTATTGCGGCGTCGCGGTTTGCCGACCAGGACGTCATCGCCGAGGCGTTCCATGGCCGATGGCGCCCTTTGCCATGGTGGTCTAACGCGCTCAAGACGGAACGTCACACCCATCGCGAGGTATGGGCCGATACCGAGGTCCGCCTCATTCACTACATGTACGTCTGATCTCCCTTACTATTGCATGGCTGACGGCCGAACAGTCTCGACAAGCCATGGGCGAAGCACTCGACGTTTTACGGCTCGCTGCCGAAGAGCGTCGGCGCTGTGCCTGCCGAAGGCATTCCCGAGCAACTGCTGGACGTGGTCAAGTCGACGCCGGCGCAACAGGGCCCTACGATCTACGACGAGGTCGACGCGTGGTGGTGGATCGTGTACAACGCGGTTGTCCAAACCATGCGTGACGCCGGCATGGACGCCGACCTGGAAGAGATGTCCAAGGGCGTCATCGCGCCACAGACGGCCTCGCACTAGCACGTGGGCTGTCTGCACGCCTATTTTTTGTGTCCCGGGGTTATCGGCGTTTCGCGCCCCGCTCCTAGCGTGACGTAACGCTTCATGGTGGAGTTGGCAGATCATGGCAGTTCTTGTAGACATTAGTTAGGACGTATCACACTACCTGAACGTATCATCGCATCATGTCTGAAGCCCAGGTCGACCTTAAGAAGCAGGTGCTCGTCCCCGAGAAGGAGGCCCAGGAGCCCGAGAAGGGCCTGTCCGACGATGCGTGAGCTGCTGCCTCATAGCAGGAACGGTACGCAGGGGGCTGATATGCCAGTGTGAACAAGTACTCGAACGCCGGACAAGTGCTCGGCGAGGTGCTCAAGAAGCTCATTCCTCAAATCACTCCCGGCAAGAAGGTCCTCGACCTCTGCATCGAGTCGGTCTGCCCGTTGGACGAGAAGGACGGGGCTGACCTTGCAGGGGTGACAAGCTCGTCGCTGATGCGGTTGCGCCTTTGTGGAACAAAGCCAAGAACGGCGTCAAGGTGTCCAAAGGTGGGTTCCCCATATTAAGGAAGAACTGACGGCAGGCCTCGCGTTCCCCACGTCGATCTCGATCAACAACGTTGTTGCGCACTTCACGCCCCTGCCTTCTGACCCCGAGGTCGTGCTCAAGGACAAGGACGTCGTCAAGGTGATGCTGGGTATCCAGGTCGACGGCTACGCCGTCACGCACGCCGAGACGGTTGTCCTTTCGGACAAGGCCGAGGGCGCGGCGGGCGACGTCGTGCAGGCGGCGTACGACGCCGCGCAGATTGCCATGCGGACGCTCAAGGCCGGCGCCAAGAACTGGGACGTGACCGAGGCGGTCGACAAGGTCGCCAAGGCGTACGGCTGCGCCGCCGTCGAGGGCATGCTCTCGTGCCAGCACGAGCGAAACGTCACAGACGGAAAGAAGCGCATCCTCCTCAACCCCACCCCGGAGCTCAAGCGCGGCCACGACACAGCCACCTTCGAGGAGGGCGAGGTCTACGGCGTGGACATCCTCGTTGTCTCCGGCGCCGACGGCAAGGTCAGTCCCTCCCCCCTACCGCCCAGAGCAACACGCATGCTGATGACTCACAGGCCAAGCCTGACCCGTCGCGAACGTCGGTGTACAAGCGCGCCAACGACGTCAACTACCAGCTCAAGATGAAGACGTCACGTGCAGTCTTCTCTGAGATCCAGAAGAAGGCCGGTGCCTTCCCCTTCACCCTCCGAGCGCTCGAGGACGAGAAGCGGGCCCGCATGGGTGTCGCTGAGGCCGTCACCCACGGTACGCCCCACTCCCCTCTCCGAGTAACTCAGGCTGACGATTGCAGGTCTGCTGAAGCCATACGACATTGTCCAGACTGCCCCTGGCACCGTCGTCGCCGAGTTCTTCTTCACCAGTGAGTGCCCCAGTCGAGGTATTCTTGTTACATCTGGCTCATTCCTCAGTCGCCCTCCTGCCTGCCGGTCCTTTGCTCCTCTCGCCAAACCCTGTCTGGTACTCTGGGTGGGTTTCCCCTTGTCCCTAAGCGGCGGCCGCTAACCAGTCAGATCGAAGGTGTCGCCGTCAAAGACGCTCGAGGACGAGTCGCTGAAGACGCTCCTGACCCAGCCCCTCCGAGCCCCCAAGAAGAAGAAGGCAAAGACCGCCGGCGAGGAGAAGAAGGAGTAGGCGTAGAGACATACCAGCAGCAGCAACTACAGCCACGCAACACAATACACAAGGTGGTATGCATATCTACCGCTTGAATCGCACACGTCGCCGTATATCTGGCATAGTTACAGCCATCTATCTGGTACTGCTCAGAGCGCACGCCTGCGAGGTATCTCCACGACGGGAACGAGCCTGCGCAGTAGGATTCTCGACGGCGAATCGGCTCCTGAAGGGGCGTATTCGTCTTCAGGCGGGAGCATCTGCGGCGGCCGGGTGAAGTGAATGACCGGGTCTGGACCAGCCAAGCATTTGGCCATGACGCGGTTCCGGATGATCTCCTGTCGCTGTCGCGAGTAGACCGGGTCGCCGATTGCAGGACGAGTGATCAACGTCGAGGTTGGCGTTGTCTCTGGGAGGTCGTGCGCGAGTGGCTCTGGGGCTAGTCGGGCAGACAGATCCGCCAGCGGACGGGGCACGTCCAGTGGGCTATCATGCTGCATAGAGACATGCTTTCACCGTCAGTAGCAGACCCAGGCGGTATGACTCACTCTTGCCAAGTGCCAGATATTGGGCGACACGCGGTCGCAGTACGGGCAAGACAGATTCGGCGATACGTGAACAGCCAAGAGGTGCTGGAACAGCTGTGCAGAGGTGGCATAGTGCGCGCCGTAGCAGTCGTCCCATAGACAACTGTACGACAAACCAGTGGAAGAGTCGGTAGCCCCGTGCTTGGCGTCATCGACGTGCTGCTTGACGTGTCGCTGCAGATGCCATTCACTGGCCAAGATGGCGTCGCAGTCGTTCCAGCCGCAAGACAGGTGTTCAAGCCTGCGCAGCAGGGTTTCTGTCTGCAGAACCTGTTGCAGGTCTTCCTGGATCTCCGGGGCTCGTCCCGATGGCAACAAGAAGCGCTGAGGCAGCGGTTCAGGCTGCGAGAAGACAGTCTGCTGAACGGCCGCTGCTCGTCGCTGTTTCAACCGCCAAATCGCCATCTTAGGTTTTTTGTAATCGTCCCGCTCGGGATCTGGCGTCAGCTTGTCCGCGCTTGGACACACTCACCATAGCCTCCCCGCTCTATCAGGAACTGTCGCCTCGCCCGGCTCTGCGGGATGACCACCACAGGCACGAGTCTCCGACCTCGAGGGGATCCATCGTCCTCGGTCTCGCTGCCCGACGGCTCGTAATCCGATTCCTCGGTATCTGGCGAGAGCGCGAAGAGGGGCTCGCTGTCGAGCCGAGCCCGAGATCGGGCCGCGCGGTTGGTCTGCTTCGACTTGACTGCCGCGGCGATCTGCCTTGCCGACCTCGTCGATCGATAATGCGCTCGTCTCCTGAACGCCCGTGACGACCTAGAGCTTGCTAAGCGCTTTGGTAGCTGTTTTGCCCGAGGCTTGATCCGCGATACCGCCCTTGGACCAGCGGCTGAACGCTTTCTTGCCGCGGCGAGAGTTGGTGACGGTGGCGGACTGAAGTCGTCCCTTTGCGGCCGCTGCGACGACGGCAGCTCGACAAAAGGGAGAAGCCGTCGGCGGGGCATGCTGGGCGTCTTAGCTGCGTAGTCGGGGATGGCAGACGAGGATCCAGCGGCGGCAGAAGCGGATGGACGTCCTGGCCTCTTGCGAGGGATCGGACTCCAAGTATCGCTCTCTCTACGCTCCGCGTCGGCTCGGCGATCTTGTGCCCGGATTTTCGCCTGAGACGACTGGCTCGACAGGTCGATGACCTTTCTCGGCGTCTCCTGGTCGCCAAGCAGAGCGACATTGACCGTGAAGTTGGTCGTCTCGCGAGGCACGTCTTTGCGCCGGAACGACAACGGTGTCTTGGCGGGACGGCCGCGAGCACGGAACTCCAACCCACGGAAATCCAACCTGCCGAATTGAGAGCCATTGGAGGTCGAGCCGGGCTGTCCGGACGGACCAAACAGGTTGGATCGCTGCCGGAACGGAGCGAGCGAAGCAAGATCCAGAATCCTGCTTTTCTTGGCGGTTGGCACAGGGTTACCATGCTCATCCAGCCTCGGCTCGCTGGCTTTCCGCTTCTGCGCGTTCTGCGACTGTGCCTCCGAAGGCAAAGGATTCCCGTTGGCATCGAGTTGGGGTACTCGGGGACCTCTCTTCACAGGAGGTATCGGGTTCCCGTGCTCATCCAGACGCGGCGGTTTCTTGGCTGTTGGGGGGATGAGATTACCGTCCGCGTCGTACTGCGGCGGCTTCGGCGGGCGGCCTGGTCCCCGCGGAGGCAGCGGGTTCCCGTCGGCGTCCAGAAGAGGCGTCTTCTTGGGCTTGGGAGGCAAAAGATTACCGTCCGCGTCATATCGAGCTCCGCGTCGCGAAATGACGTTTCCGTGTTCGTCCAGGAGCGGCGGCTTCTTCACCTTGCGAGGAATGAGATTACCTTCAACGTCGTATTGCGGGGGCTTCCGTTTCGGACCGGGTTTGGGCCGTGGGATGATGTTCCCGTGCTCGTCCAGAAGCGGTGGCTTGGCCGGAGGAGGGATGAGGTTGCCTTGCGCGTCGTATAGAGGCACGGTGCGAGGACGACCGCGAGGGCGAGGAGGAATGACGTTGCCGTCCGCGTCCAGCTTCGGCTTCTTCTTCCACCGGATAACGTTGCCGTTCTCATCGAAGCGCAGAGTTTTCTTCCTGATCTTGCGCGGGATGAGGTTACCGTCAGCGTCGTACTCGGGCGGCTTGGGCAGTCGACCGCGAGGGCGTCGGCCATCCGTGCCAGATGGAGCGGCATTCTTGAACTGGTCTACACCGGGAATGACGATCTTCGGGTTCTTCTTCAGGATCGCGACTGGCAGGTCAGCACCGCTCCCACCGACGAACGTACCAAGCTTATTCCAGAAGATCTTTTCCTCCGTAGTGAGCGCACGTCCCGGCTGCCCGGCCATGATGTTACGCGCGGCCATGCGAAGCTCCTGGCATCGTCGAGCGTAATACTTCAGCTGGGAGGACGAGCTGGGAATGTCGGCGGTACCGGGCTCTGGCAATGGTAACACCCCTGATGTGACCAGCTGCTCGAAGTCCTGTACCATAGGGACGTCCCCGTTGTTCGCGATCAACTCGGGCCGTTGAGTCTCGGTAGACGGGACGATAGGGACGCCCCTGTTGTTCGCGACCGGCTCGGGCCGTTGCGCCTCGGTAGACGGGGCGGCAGTCGCGGTTGGTATGACCTGCTTCTGCACGGGCGGCTCTGCTGGCCGTTGTGGCGCGGAACTTGCCTGAGGAGGCGCCGTTGTCGCTGGCTCGGCTCGAGGGGGCGGGGGAACTTGCAGTAGCCGTAGCTGACGTGGGTCGACATGCAGAGGTGGCGTTCGCGATGAAGCGCCATTAGGTCCAGCGTTGCCGATCTGTTCATGGCGCGCGATTTGGTCCTGGCTGGTTTGTCGCCTTGCGTCTGTCGGTGTAACCCATCGACGCGGAGGCTCGCTGACAGTTCCATGCGGTCTTGGTGTCTGCGATTGCGGAGCCTGCCCGTTGACCGACTGAGAAGCAGAAGTGGGCCCGTAATGACTCGAGCTCGGCACAGACGACGGTGGTCTCGCCACTGGCGCTCGAACCGGATTGCGAGAAGTATCCGGTGCAGGGACTGAAGGCGTGGACCGATAATCGGACTCAGGGCGCCAGTAGTAGTTGTCGGTCGGGTAATCGACATGTTCTCCCATACTCGACATGTGGTCGACAGGGGACACCGAGGACGGCACGCTATGCGTCGGAGTCCGCAGCGTGTTGCTCGCCTGCTGAGGGCGTTGCGGGTACGCATTCTGGCTTGAGGAGCTCGAAGATGCAGCATTGAGAGGCGTTACGACCGGCGGAGGTCTAGCAGCCTTGGTCTTGCTGGTGCTCCTCGGTACCGACTGGGTTCTTGGGGCAGATACTGACGGAGGAGCTGTGTTCGTGCCGTTCGTCGCTGCAAGACTAGGGTGAATTGGGCCAGACCTCGGATGCAAGAGTGAGTCCAGCGTTGGCATCGTTGAAGACACTCGGTTCGGCAAGTTGATTTGCGCCGCAAACGCATTGGCTAGGCGAGACGGAGGGGCGTGACGCGGTTCATGCGGCCGCACACCCGCCTTGGTCTGCTCCCACATGGCTTCGAGCTGGCCCATCACGGCTCGGAAGAAGGCCAGGACCCATTCCGCCTCGACCTTACCAGACCGCCGCTGTAGTGTCGGCTCAGGCATGTCCGACATGAGCATCGCTGCGATACACGGCCAGAGGTCGCGTGAGGTCACCTGATGGAACTTAGACCCTGACTTTACTCAGGAAGGATGGAGTGAACGTACCTGCTCGCTTCCTCCGGCGACGACAACCGTGCTGAACAGCTTGTACACGTCAAGCCTCCTGCCGGCAAATGGCCATACCGTCTGCAATCCGTGGGCATGGCCTTGAGCGATGAGGTACTCCTGCACTTGTAGCTTGGATGGAAGCTCGGCATGTGCTGCAGTCCGAAGCACATTGTAAGGCTGTGCCTCGGCATATCCATGCATGGGAGCCTGGTGGTTCAGACCATGACCGCTCGAGCTACCGATCGAACCTCCGTCGTAGCCGCCTCGATGCGACTGTCCCGCCTGGAGCGCCTCTTCGGCTCTGCACAGAGGGTTCAGCGGCGGTGAAAGAGCGATAGGTATCTATGCAAACGGCTCACCTCTCCTCGGCTTCTAATAGCCTCAGCTCCTCCTCGAGCTGCTGCTTCCTCAAGCGCCGGCGCTGAGCCGCCTCGTCAAGGCGAGCTCGGCCGTACATCTCATGCCCTGCTCCGAACGGCTCAAGAAGTGTGCACAGTCAAGGAGATAGCCGGTGGGTCAAGCTGACGTCGTAAACAATGTCTCATGACGTGGCATTCACGCTGCCTAGGGCAACGCAGCTTTCAAGCCTGGTCCGTACAGAATCGAATGCATGGTGTGATCCTAGTCTGCAAGATGGAACCGGTGGGTGCAGGAGGGAGGGGACACATGGGTAGGGAACAAGCGGAGTGGTAGAATACAGCGAGGCAAGCGATACAAGTGTTATAGTGTAGATCCTCCAGTTGTTTTGGGTCAGACCAAGCGGTAAGCCGTCCCTATGGTAACAAGGATGGGTGCCGCCGAACGGCAGATGTCACGCGGAGCGCAGAGCAGCCCGAGAGCTGCCCGGCTCACGTCGACGCTTTGCGGCAGGGGGTATCGTTCATTCACAAAAAAACTGGAAGGATGGGGTTGTAGGATTGCGAGCGGGAGGACTTTTGTAGCCAGGGAGGAGGGGGGGAGAGGGGGGGATCAATTAGGTGCCGGGGCAAAACGGGCCTTCCTCCTCCTGGCTCGCCAGCCAGCACCAGCTCGCACAGATCCGCTGCTTGACCAAGTGCGTGTGTATTCTCCATACCCCATCTAGAATAATCACCATGCTCTCGGCCATCCGCGTCGCTGTGAGTGACACTCTGACGCACTGAGTATAGTGTGCTTTGTGCTCATGCCGCAGCCCCGGGCACTGCCCTCGTTCTCTCGAGCGTTCTCCGTCTCGGCCGCTGCCAGGAAGGGTCAGTCATTCGGCACTTGGCCGCTACTGCCATGCTGTCTTGTTATGCTGGAAGTGCTGACGCATGCAGACCTCGTTCAGGACCTGTACATCTCGCAGCTGAAGAACTACAAGCCTGCGCCCAAGGTGGGTCTCATTCAGTGTAGCAGGTTATGCTGCGCGCTCGCGGCGCGCGCATAAGCCTCAGCGCCGATGATTGACACCCTGCAGTCCGCCGACGCTTCGGCCGGCCTTGTCCGCAACTACACTGCGCCGTCGCCTCCCAAGGCGCCCGCGCTCCCGTCCGACCTCGCCGCCGAGCTCGCCAAGTTCGACGCCCAGGAGCCCGTCATTGGCCAGAAGGCCCAGGCGTCCACCTCGGCCGCCGCAGAGTCCGAGGGCGAGAACGCAGACCAGTACCTCGCCTTCCTCGAGAAGGACCTGCCCAAGGCCGACAAGCACCACTAGACATGCATGGTAGTGCGAAGGGTTGCGTCAGCCCGGCGCAGCAGGGCAAGCCGTTGTGTGCACACTGAACCGGTCAAACGAGATTGGATCGGGCTACGATTTGATCCGAGGCGACACGCCGGGGCGATGTGGTACAGCGTCGGGCGACTGACTTAACTATGCTGTGAACGACTGCTCGGGCCACAGCTCTCTCGACGATCGGAGGCGCTGCACCGCGAGTCACACAGTGTACGTGCAGTGCATGCGTCCACGCCGTGGTACCATGCCTACAACTCTCCATGCGGCCAAGGCGGCATGTGCACCTATGCGTTGGACCCCAGCTTCTCCTGGAAAGCTGCCCGTCGCCGTTCCATGCTCTTCTTCCTCGCGTTCTCCACCGCCGGCGCTGTCATCAGCCTCAGAGCCTGTGTGTGTTGACTCACCCAGCGCGCCGGTCTTGCCCATGGCGGTGAGCATCGCGAACACGACCGGAAGGATATTGTGTTTCCTGAGTGCATTTTCTCGTCGGCCCTGCTTGACCTTGTTGTTCTCGGCTTGGATCCGCTCCTGGAGGTACCTCGCCATATCTGATCCCTCGCCGTGCTCAGCCAGCTGTCGCTGCAGTCGAGGCAGAGCCTCGCCCCTCACGGCAAGCACGTTGAACATGACCTAGTTGTCAGATCGGACACGGTGTCCACAGACTTGGAGTACTCACCGAACCAGGTGGGTACGTTGCGATACGCGCCTCGATGGTTTCGCGAGCGCGGTCCGTCCAGTCCTCTCCGCACGGGCCATGGCTCAGCGCCGTCGGCCGCAGGCCGTCCAGCTCGTACAGAGTGCCGTTGATCGGAACGTAGGTGACGAAATGATAAGCGTCCGCCTTTTCACGGTCAGGATCAGCGGAAGGATCGATGCTGAATGGCGATGACTGCGAAAACGAGTTGTGCGCTTCTCGGATCTCTGGCGTAGAAGCAATCACTTGCCCAAGCCTGGTTGTCAGCGTCGTGCACGGCGGCTGTCGCTCACTCTTCAGGGCCCATTGGCTCTGCGAATGCGCGGAGGTTGTCCAGCAGGTCCTGTCGTCAGCCAAAGAAGACGCCCAGTCACCCACTCCTCGCTCGACTGATTCGCCCGGATGGCTCGATGGAACGGGCTCGATGTTCATGACCTGAGGATCAGCGGAATGCAGCGCAGGGTAAGGCGGCAAGACGCACAGCATTGATCGCTGCGACCGTCGCACACGAGTTGTTGATGATCTGTAACTGCTCAGCTATCCTCCCCGCTTCAGATGGGAGGAAGTTGACTCACCTGGTTTGCGAAGCAGACGCCGCCGGTGTTGAAAGGGTCAACCGGCATGCCAGCAGTCTCGCCCGCCTCATCTCCTCCGAGGTACTTGAACAGGAAGATGAACGCGTAGATCGGCTTCAGCTCGGACAAGCTCGCCGCGTCAAGCGAGAAGACATCGTCCTGGAATCAGCGCCGTACCCGTATTGGCGACGCACGACTTGCAAGCCTTTGACGCCGAGGTCTTTCAGCAGCTGCGTGAAGACTTGAGGGTCTGATTCGGTCAAGCTCCAGCCAGAAGGGTCGTCCGACATGTCTAGTAATGAAGGGCTGATTGATGAAGTGGAATCTAGTGCAACGCGGTGCTTGAACGCCTCTCCAGACTTTCCGCGGAATGACGTTTGTTGACAAGTCCTCCACCCTAGTTTCAGACTTGGAGGCTAATCGTTACATTCGTACAGCGTGAGAGGATCCGTCTATATATACAAAGCGCCTCGGCATGCTCTCCTCGAGATGCACAGCCGTACTATGACGCCACTGGTTCTTCGCGGAACCACCGCCTGATACCCGACAACTCGGCATGCCATCTCTCCCACTTGGCGACCATCTTGCGCAGGTCCTCGCTTCCAATCGCAAGGGCCTCGTCCTGTCCCTGACCGGTCTGCTCTGCGCGCTGATGCAGGACCGCAAGCTTCTCCGTCAAGAGCTGGTAGGCAGGGAAGAGCTCTTCGTATCTGTCGCGAAGGGCTTCCGGGTCCGGGGCTCGCGCTGCCGCTTCGCGCTTCTCGCGCGCCCTCTTCTTGAGCGCGAGCGCATGCCGGTCGTCTTCGTCGCTAGATGAAGAGGACGAGTAGTCGCGAGAGATCGCCTTGGGCTTTGGCACCTCTTTTACCACGGTCGAAGACGCGCGAGGCTTCTTTTTGATCTTGGCACGACCGAGGTCCGGTCTTGGTGATGGCACATCGGCGTCAAGCTTGCCTTGCGATATACTGGGCGAGAGAGATGGGCGAGCCTTCTTGGTGACCGGTTTTGCTGGAGCTGCTGTCGAGGGGGCAGCACTGGTGTCGCTCTCGGCTCCAGTCCTGTCTGTCGATTTGCCATTGGTGGTTCGGGACGGTGTCCCAGCTTTGCTCTCGCCGTTGGAAAGGCGTTTCGTAGATGGGTTGGTGATTGTAGCCTTTGCGGTCGGAGGCTGCGCTTCGTCCTTGTCAACTTTGCCAGCCTTGGCTTCGGCTGGCTTAGGTCGCTCGACGGTTTCTGTGGCGGTTTCGGACGGGGTCGGCGCGGTGTCCGCTGATCGCAGTTCCCGCATTTTGACCTTAAAGGCCGCTCGTTCGTCCGCATCTGACGGAAGACCCAGCTCGTCAAACGCAGTCTGCGCAAGTTCTTGTATCCGGTCGAGCTGTTTCTTCGAATACTTGATTCCCTGCAGTTTGATCTTGCCGTACTGCGAGGGTTGCAGTTCCCAGCATGACGGGTCTGAAGCCACACGACCGACCTGGCAATCAGCGCTGGTCCAGACTTATGAGACTTACGACTCGAACGATCCGCAAGACATCTTCTTCGACCGCGCCGACTCGGCGGACCAGGTCGTCTACCGACGCTGGGCCGAGAACGAGCGCCTGCATGACCCGCGTTTTCAGAGGTGCCACTGGCCCAGTAGGTTGTGGTGGTGGGCTGGACACCCGCCGTAATGGTTTGGGTGGAGACGTCTCCGGTCCGACAGTCGTCTGCGGTTCTGGCGGCTGAGGCTTGACTGCTGGCGCAGCGGTCGCAGGCTTCTTCTCACGGACCTTGTCTGACCGCTTGGATGTCGAAGATAATGGCACGGTCAGGCGCGTGCTTGCCGACGCGACGTGCACCATGCTGTTGCCTGATACGCGATGGATCTCTGTCGCGGCGCCGCCGGCGGCTTCTAGCGAGACTGACGACCCGCCGATATCGAGTGTCTGGGTATCAGCGCCTATGCTCACATCGCAATCCTCACCATGATGTCCTCATGGGAGAGGGCAATGTCCTCGCCGGAGCGGACAGCGGCCTGAATCTGCTCCCATACAGTCTGTGGGAGCTTGATGAGGTAGGCCGGACACGCCGAAGGGGCGTGTTCGAGCGTGTAGCTCGTCGACTTGTGGAGGGACATATTTGGCTCGGCGCGATACGCGATATGGGGTTCGGGCTACAAGGACACGATGGGCCCAGGAGACCAGATCCTAGATGCTATGGGGTCGGCAGTCGACCACGGACGGTGTCGCCAAGTGACTGAGGAGTCCAAGACGGCATACAAGCTGTATGGTAGGGTCGCGCTGAACGATGAGGACAATGCCGAATAGGGCGGGTGTCATGGTTATTCTGGCAACCGGGAACAACGGAGCATCCCCGGACCTGAATACTCCGGCGGAAACCGTTCAAATCGAGTCGAAGCGAGACATCATGCAGTCGGAGGAGGCTGCCGCCGGACGTGGCTGGTAAGCAGTCACAACGCACTCTCCATGAACATCGGCCTGGTCGTTCGGAGCTATTTAACGACACCCATCAAGCCATTCCCGATTCCAGAAATGTTTCAGTGAATTGGCTGGATAGCAAAACGGCCTCGAGTACCAGCTTCGATTAGATTGATAATGCATCGCGGTTAGGCAGCGATTCGCTGCTTGAGCTGGTCCTTGGGGATCTTCTGCAGGTCCGAGCATCCGCCAATGAACTCCTGCTCGATGTACACGAACGGAACGGTGCTCTGGCCGGTCAACGACTTGAGGTAGCCCTGGACCTCGGCTGCGGGGTCAGCCTCGTTTCACATGCACTACGGCGTGTGGCCTGCCGGTTTTCAACTTACACATATCAAGGGAGATCTGGTCAAGACTAGGATCGTCAGCACCCGTTTGAAACTTGCAGCATGAGACCAGCTCACTCGATGTACTCCATGTCGGAGGGGTCCTTGACGGTTCGCTCGGCAATACCCTTGGCGGTCTTGCAGTACTGCCAGCGTGTCAGACCATGTCTCACGCAGTCTATTCGGATTGGGCTTGACTCACAGGGCACCAAGACTTGCCGAAGATGGCGATCTTGTGCTGCTTGACCGCCTTGTCAACGAGCTCCTTGATTTCGGTCGACATCTGGCCGGACGGTGCGGGGGACGAGTACGAAGAACCCAGTTTGAACGATTGCGAAGGGACGAGCGGGCGCGACTGTGCGAGGTGGGCTGATAGAGCTGTGAGTCGTCGGAATGCAGACATATACACAATCCAGAACCGAATGGATGGGAAACGGGCTTATAAGCGGGCGGCGTCATCGGCAATCCATCGTGGGTTGATAATCATCCCGTCGGCGTCTGCCGTTGTGCTGGCGTATTGGTCACGTCACTCCGCTCGCGGGCAGCTCTTGATCAGCCGAAAGCATCTGGGACTCTCAGCTATTGGTATCCGGTTAGTCATGCAGCGGGCATGACCCTTCGCGAGATCATCCGGAACGGCTACACGCGACGCCGCGAAGCTTTCAGGTGCATGCAGAGCGTTCAGGACGCGCTCACCGCGTGCTAGGCTTTAAGCCTTTGGACGGTGGATGTCTACCGCACCGTATCACCGGCTGTCCGGCATGGTCATTACCACCGCCGGCCACGATAATGCGCAGGCGGGGTATAAGCCATGCTGAGCATGAGGGTGACTCTTGGACTGATCCAGATGGCTTTGACATGGCTGCCCGCCTTCACCGATGGTCCCTGTGAATCTCAAACGCGAATTGACCCCTTAATGGACCAAAGTTACCCGCCATCATCCAAACGCGTCGCCCGCCTCACAGCGGAGCGAGAGTCTGAAGCATCCTTTAGATACTGACACCGCCCGTATTCCCTTTCCCGTCTCTTCTATCCCTCTTCACCCCTCTCTCCCACTCCTTCTCCCCGTGCTTTGCTCAAAACCTCGAGGCTGGCCTCGATAACTCACCTACTCTCCGGGGTCAGAGACTCCGGATCATCCTCTCTTCCTGCCTGCCCGACGGATCCTCGCAGAGCGAGCGATCCTTCCTTCCTATTCGCCCTCTACGCGCGCTGCACAGGCTGCATACCGCGTGACCCTCGAAGTCAGCATCCGTCGCTCTCGTACCATGATTACTCGACCCCGGCCACTGGTTGCGCCGCGCAGGCCGGCTCCGCCAGTCCCAACACATCCTGGCGTGTCCGCGGACAGATCACCATCAAAGTGGTCATCCGCTAGTGCACACGCTCCACTGCGTATGCAGCTGGACCGTATCGACACAGACTCGGTCCGGTCGTACGGTAGCCAAGCCGACCAGTCGTGCACGAGCCCATACTCGCCTCTCTCGGACTACGACGTTTCTCCTTCTGACATTCGAGCGCAGCCTGACTTTGCTCAAGACCGACCTTTGGAAGAGAAGTCTTACGCGACGGGGTCCTGGGCATCGATGGCGGACGATCCGACGCAGGTCGTATTGGTCATTGAGAGGGGATTGGATGAGCAGCACCGACAACGGAGTGGCACGGCTACGTCTTTCAGCAATCGGGAAGAAGCGAGTCCCAGTTGGTCAAGCTCGCGCTCAGGAGGGCATTTAATGGCACGATCGTACTCGGACAACGACACCGCGTTGTCTTTCCTGGCGCCTCGGCTGCCTTTCGCCCGGTCCCCATCGCCAGCGGCATCAGTCAGCACTGTCGCCACCATCAGAGGGTCGTGGGATCTCCATGGCACAGAAGGCGCCGGAACGGCAAAGACCTCGATCGGTCTCCGACCCGAGGGCCTGACGGCCTCACAGATGATGATGCGCGCTCGGAAACGCCAGTCGAGCCAGCGCCGCCTCGACTCCCTCAAGGGGCTCGTGGCGGACTTGGATCTCAGTAACCCATGGGAGCAGGACAAGCGCGTCCCGGACAGTCAGCTCACGATCGAGGAAGACTGCCCAAGCCCCGCCACACCTACGCGATGGCGAGTTGACGATGATCACGGAGAGTTCAACCAGACAGCGGCGAAGAGCGTGCGCAATAATCGCGAGCGCGTCGTCGCCGTTTACGGCTCAGAAGAGATCAAGCGACAAGAGGTCATCTGGGAACTGGAAGACACGGAGCGGTCGTTCATCGAGTCGATGGAGATGGTCGACCGGCTCTTCGCAGCGCCTCTGCGGACGGGTCCGGGGCAGTGGATGGCGGGCATCCCACCGCTCGTCATTCAGATCTTCGACCAAGCCCAGCGCATTGTAGCGATAAACCGTGACATCTTCCAGGCGGTCCATGGCTTGCGGTATCGCACCTCGTACGTCGACCTGTCCGACTTCGCCAGTGTATTCGACCGCCTCATCCCTCGCTTGCGCGAGTACGAGTGGTATCTTGTTCACTTCGATCAGGCGATCGCCGAGATTGAAAACACGACGAGGGACGCCGAGAGCTTCCTGGGCGAGTTCTTCCGTCTGCAGACCCGCAAGCCAGAGATGGGGTCTATGACCCTTGCAAGCGTCCTGTTGAAGCCCGTGCAGCGGCTCATGCGCTATCCTCTGTTCCTCCAGGTACGTGCAGTACCTGCAAGATGCAATGGTGGGCCATCTGACCCCTCAGCGCTTGATCGACTTGACCGACGATGAACAAGACGCTCACTCGATCCTCTGCGACGCTCTCGACAAGATGCAGAGGACAATTCTCGACTTGCAAGAAGCAAAAGCACGGTCCGACGACCTCAAAGTGCTGGAGCAGCTCGAGGCACAGCTCTTTGGTCTGCCAGCGGACTTCCAGCTTGCATCGCCGGGGCGCAAGCTTGTCGGCTGTGGCTACGTCACGCGGGTGTCCAAGCAGGCAGTCGGCCTCGGCTTTGCAGAGCGCACAAACAGTATCGCCAGCTCACAGCGCTCGGCACTCTCGTCCTCGCGGTCATCTGTCGTCTCGAACGATACGTTCTGGACGATCCCTGAGTCGGCCGGTCGCTCGTCCACGTTTTCTCAGTGGTCTTCGTCGTCTGGCAGCTTGTCCCGCGCTGGATCTATCCAGAAACCATCGGGCGAGCCGGCGTGCCCGCCCATGACTCGCTCGTCCTCGACCACATCGTCGATCCGCTCGTTCAACATGTACGGCAACAGCGGCTCAACCTCCCCGCGACGGAGCAGGAAGCACGCCCCGTTCATGCTTTTCGTCTTCAACGATCTGCTCATTGCGGCCACGGCGACAGAGAAGCCAGGCATCTTCGGTAAGAGCCGCAAGACCGTCGGGTGGCAGGTCCTCCCGTCCGCTGAAGGCGGTATCGGCCGGGTGCTGGACCACCAAGACTGGTCCGGCTGGAACGGTCAGTCAGGATCAAGGGATATGCGGAGTTGAGCTGATGATTACGCAGGCCACGGCAGCTTGTTCAGCGTCACGGTCCTGCCGGCTCATTCCGACATCGGCGAGGAGCTCTGCCCAGTAACAAACTGTTACACGTTGCCTCCGGCAGGCAACCACTCTGCGCCGGTCGACTTCAAGTGCAACGCGCTTAGTGAAGTGCCTGCATTCTTGTCGGCGTTGTCGAACGCCGCGCCTGGCGTGTTCGTTTCCGAGAGCGCCGAGAAGAGCGAGGAGGTTCTCTGCCACCACCTGGAGCTGGATTTCTAGGTCGATCGCTGGGCGGTAGCATTTGTAAATCATACGTCGCGTAGCTCAGGTTGTAATTACATACAGAGGCAAGGGCATGAGCCGTCCCATACCACCAGTGTGCATGAGACCGCCTCGATTCTACTTTCTTGACGCGAGTCTCCTTATCGAAAAGCACAGCAGCTGGGATGTCATAATGTGTAGTGATGCATCTATTTCTTGTTGTGTGATTACTGCTGTACTGTATACGGACTAGCTCCACACGTCCGTCATCAAGCGCTGCTGCGGTCAGCACAGGACACCCGTGGAGGATTGCGAACACCCGTGGAGGATTGCGAACACTTACATTACGCTCCTTGAGCAGCTTGAGCTCTTTCGCACCCTCGACCTCTGGTGAGCCGCCCTTAGCGTCTGCCAGCAACCGGACGAGCCTGTCCTCGACGGCCTTGGCCATCGACTTGGCGTCTCCGCAGATGTAGATGTACGCCCGCTTCTCGAGGATCAATGGCGCGAGCTCGGCCCGTGCCTCCCAAATCAAGTCCTGCACGTAGACCTTGCCTACAGACGTAAGCACGGATACGTAGCTGCGCGTAAGAGGGACTTACTGGCTTGCTCGCGGGAGAAGGCGACGCGCATGTTGAGCTTGCCGCCAAGTTCGCGCTCGTACTGCGGCCATTCGTCTCGGTACAAAAAGTCCTCGTCTGACTTGCGGCACCCGTAGAAGAGGTACATCGGCGCCCAGTCGGCCAGCGCGTTCTCGCCGTTCTTCTCGATCGCTCGGCGGGCAAGTGCGACGCGCTCCTGCACAAATCCGCGGAATGGCGCCACGCCCTAGGGGTTCAGCGACAACAGGTGACTGAGAGTTCGGAGGAGACTTACGGTGCCTGGACCAATCATGATGACGGGGATCTTGGGCGAGGTGGGGAGCCTGAAAGTCGACCGGCGAACGTGGATCGGAACGCGATAAACGTTCGACCGGGTGTAGTGTCCTCTTGGGCCTGCAAGCTTGTAACTTGGCGTCTTGAGCATGGTGACCGATTGCGGCTGGGGCACGCCGAGCGTCTGGCCGTGCTGCCCCTCGACAGGGGTGTTGGCGCCGGACGAGGCGTTCTTGACGTTGAGGATGAAGTTTGTACTAAGACCGAACACCCATCGCGGCTCGTGTTTGTGGATAGGCGAGACGGACGACTGGTACTTGAGCACGACGGCAGTGACGTGGATGGCGCCCGGGTGCAGCTTGGACGAGGACGAGATGGAGTAGTACCTCGGCTCGAGGCGGGGCACGCTCGACACGATCCTGTCGAACGGGATAGGCCACACCGTGCTCTGGAACGGCGGGTCCAGGGCGTCACCCGCTGCAGCCTGCAGCACCTCGCCGAGCTTGAGCGCCGGCCCATCGACCTCGGCGGCGTAAGCCGCCTTGTCGGTTCCCCAGCGGGTGAGGCGATCGCGCGCAGCGTCATTAGGCGCGAAGCGAGCAAGGAAAGCAATGGTCTGTCGCGACGCGACAGCCGAGATATCGAGGTAGTGTCGGAAAATAGCGTCGTACGTCGCCGGCGTAGGGAAGGGCACTTTGGCGAGCGCCGGGTCAAGCGACTCGATGGCCACAACGGCCTGACGGCGCTCAGCCGAGTCAAGACCCAGGACCGACAAGATCCGGTCAACCTCGGCGTCCGGGTTGGAAGGCCAGATACCGACGTGGTCGCCGTGCTGGTAGCTCATGCCCGAGCCGGTGATGTCGAACTCGATGTGCACGCAGTTGCGCTCGCCGCTGACGGCGAAGAGCTCCTTGGAAGCGAGGACCGGCGCCGGGTACGGGTTCTTGGCGTCGTACGACCCTGTCGGGGTGTTGTTCCCCGATGCGGAAGCGACGAGGGCCCGGGGCGACAGTTCGCCGTGGTACACTTTGTCGCTGGGGAGAGAGCTGACTTCGGTGACTTTGAAGTCTGCGACGTCGCCCGCTCCGCCCTCTTCGACGCCGAGGCGCGCCGAGAACGCCCCCCACATGCCGTCCTTCCACCCGAGGTAGTCCTCCTCCATCGACTTGTCGTCGTCGCCCTCGCCCCGCTCGCCGATCCGCTTCGCGCCTAGCTCGCTCAGCCGCTTGTCAATCTTGCGCGCAATCTCGTTGTAGTACGAGTACGTCTTGTTTCCCAGGCCGAACACCACGTAGTTGAGGTTCTCGAGCGTGGTCCCGCCGTTGGAAAACTCGACGCTCGGGTCCATAAGGAAATCCATCAATGCCTGGGCGTTGTCCGTAGGCTCGCCCTCGCCGTACGTCGCCACCACGAAGAAGATGGCCTTGCTCTCGGGCACCTGGTCAAGCTTCTCAAAGTCGTAGTCCTCCGGATCACACACCAACGACGAGAGGCCAAACCGCGACTTGGCCTCCTTGGCCAGTCGGATAGCGTACTCTTCCGCCGTACCGGTCTGCGACCCGAAGAACATCGCGCATCGCTTGTTCTGCAAACGGAGTCAGCACGCTCAAGCAGCACACCATGCGTTGGTCGGACTTACACCCCGGTCCATCTTGCCGACAAAGTCACGCGGATCACCTTCCTCGACCTTCTTGTTGGAAGTCGTCCCCGCCGAGGAGCCGATCGGCGCCGCCGGCTTGCCGCCGATGAACGGGATCGATTCGCGGAAGTACCATGTCAGGGGAAGCAAAACCGTGAGAGCGATGATGAACAGATCGTACGTCGACGCCATTTTGGCGAGCCCGTGTCCGTGATGAGTCCGATACGAGTCTCTCAAAACCAGCTTGTGCTGCAGGGTCGACCAAGGCGCCCCTTGCTGCAAGTATATGTACCGTGCCGATCCAAACAACCAAGACACGTCGGACGACTTTTTATCTTGACGACGCTGCGCCGATGCGTCGTCTCAGGCACGGGATTACATAACACTTGAATTGTTACATGGCTCATAGCGGTCCATTCGCAATCGACTCTTCCATTTCCTTCGTTCTATACGCACGTCCAAGTCAGTTCAGGATTGCTCGAATAGCATGTCCGGCAGCGGTGGACCGTCTCAGGCTGGAGAGGTCATCGAAGGCCAGGAGACCGAGATCGACTGGCTTAAACTCGTTCGGACTAATCCGGACGCCGTTGTCCGTGTCGCCGACCCATTCAACCTCGATGACGTGCCACTGGAATGTAACCTCATGGCTGTGGCCAACGCCTGGGGTCTGTTGTTAGTCGCAGATGGCTCTGGTGAGTGTAATCTCTTGCCTAATACATCCACTCGTATAGCCCGCCGTGACGGCCGGCAAGCGAGTTGCTTCGTTAGGAGAACAGGGCTGATCCCGCTCAGGAGTCAAGATCCATAGGCTGGCAGATCTTCATCAGTCTCTGGCCAGCGCGGGAAAGACACCCGTGGCCTCCTCTCAGCCGGTCAAGTCATTACGCACCCCAAGCTCGCCAATATGGCTCAGGTATGTCCCGGCGCGGAGTCAAGGCGGCATCACCTGACCTCGCAGGCTGGCCGCCGGCGAGGAGCGGATAGTCGTGGTGACCAAGGACGGCAATGTCCTTCTTTATCGGCTAAGAGATGTCATGGCTGGAGACGTGGGTCCAGGTGCTGTTCGCCGGGGTCGGCGCTGATTATGTAGGAACGGCCATATCATGAGTTCGCTTCAGGCCCATGGGACCACCTAGTCGACGTTCTCCCTAATCCAGCTCCGGCCGGCGAGGCACTATCCAACCTTGTCGCGTTTGTGTCCACGTCGAGCGTCGTCTTCGCCGACGTCGAGCAGAAAACTCTCCACCCTTCTCTGTCCGGCGAGTTCACCTGCGGCAGCTGGTCAGCCAAGGGCAAGCAGATTATCCTTGGACAAAAGTCCGGCTCGCTTGTGCAATACACGCCCGACGGCACGCGCAAAGCAGAGGTGGCGAAGCCAAGTGATCAGGAAGACGGCGCGTACCCGACGTTCGTCCAGTGGCTCGAGAACGACCTTCTCCTTGCGGGCTACGCGCAAGCTGGTGCCGACCCCTCAGAGCCGCTCGAGATCTACGTCATTCACCGAAGCAAAGAGAGCACGACGTACACCAAGTTCTTCGACCCCATTGGTGCGCTTGGGCTGGAGGGCCGGTCGAATGCGTTCCGATACGTTGCCGGCCTGAAGAACTGGGGCGACGAGGTACGACACCTGGACCTCATGCTCACTGGCGTGGGCACCGAGGCAGCCGTCTTCCACGGCAAACACCCGGCGGGGCCAGGAGTGCCAGAGTGGGAGATCGTTTATCCGCCAGATACGGCGCGGGCAATCATTCCGGACGAGAAGAAGGGCTCGTACGGTGTCTTGAGCTGCGTCGGCCTGGATATCGACTTGACGGGCGATAAACCCATCCCGCAGGGTCTGGTCGAGGGGATTGAGCAGCCGGACCTGCCGCCAGCACCGGTACTCCTCGCGTATTTCCAGGAGGGCGTCATCATCCCTTTCACGATCCAGTATCCTGCAGGCGGCCCGTACCCCGGTATGGTCAAGCCCAAGGACATCGCATCCGCCCCGGCACAGGCTTCAGCCCCGACCCCAGCAGCACCCGCTCAGCCTGCATCGGCTTTCGGCTCGGCGGGAGCCAGCAAGCCTTCGCCATTCGGTGCGTCCGCATCCGCATTCGGATCGTCAGCTTTCGGACAATCAAGTACCAAGCCCGCTTTCGGCTCACCGTCGACACCTGGCGGTACGTCTGCATTCGGTCAGAGCAGTACGCCGGCGTTTGGCCAGTCATCCGTCCCTGCTCTTGGACAAACTTCCACCTCCAAGCCCTCCGCGTTCGGCCAGTCCGCTTTCGGACAGCCGTCCACCCCATCTTCAGGGGGCGGATTTGCAGGGTTTGGAAAGAGCGCCGCGTCGTCGCCTTTCGGCTCGACGTCCAATGCTACAGGAGACCAAGCCAAGTCGGCTTTCGGGGCCGCGGCGAGCGGCGCTACTTCCACACCCGCGAAGCCTGCTTTCGGCCAGCCATCTAAGCCTGTCTTCGGCAGCACGACGCCCGCCGGTGCTCCTCCTACAGGCTCGGCTTTCGGCCAGTCAGCCTTCGGCCAATCGTCGTTCGGTCAGTCCGGCTTCGGTCAGTCGTCCACGCCGGCTGGATCCCCTTCAGCGTTTGGCAAGCCATCAACACCGTCGCA
The DNA here is from genome assembly GCA_037040355.1 of Cutaneotrichosporon sp. M94-02A. Lineage (NCBI taxonomy): Eukaryota > Fungi > Basidiomycota > Tremellomycetes > Trichosporonales > Trichosporonaceae > Cutaneotrichosporon > Cutaneotrichosporon sp. M94-02A. The sequence continues at coordinate 123,646 of JAXQGU010000081.1, forward strand.
AGGGTTTGCGGGATTCGGAAAGCCCAGTCAATCGAGCTCGACGCCTTCTTCTGGTTCTGCCTTCGGCTCATCCGCCTTTGGTCAGTCGGCTTTCGGCGCAGCCAAGCCTGCTGCCTCCGAGAAAAGCGACACCAAGCCGTCGCCATTCGGTGCAAGCGCGTTCGGATCCGGTGGCAGTGCGTTCGGGTCAAGCAGTGCTTTCGGTTCCAGCAGCGCCTTCGGCTCATCGAGCGCTTTCGGCGCGAAGCCAACTGAAGCAGCCAAATCGCCTTTTGCCGGGTTCGGCTCGTCAGCTGCGAAGAGCCCCGCGGCCTCGCCGGCAGTTCCTGAGAAGGACGACAAGGCCAAGTCATCCGACGACAGCTTCGGACTTGGTGGTTTCGCGTCCATGCTGGACAGCTCCAAGCCGGCCACTGTGCCCGGTCTGGAGGACTCTCCGCCGTCTTCACCCTCGATGCGCCCCGGCAAGCCGCCAGGACTGGATGACGAGACGCCGCCTAACTCGCCTCCGCCAGCACCTAAGCCATCTTTCGGCGCGCCTGCCTCTTCGTCGTCCAGCTCGGCATTCATCAAGCCCGCAAAGGCGTTCGCCGGTGCCTCGACTTCAGGTTTCGGATCTTTCGGCAAACCCTCTTCGTCGACGACAAACAGCCCAAGCGGTGCCTTCTCTTCCACAGCTTCGGGTTCTTTTTCAGCCAAGGCGCTCGAGTCAAAGCCTGCTGCGCCTGCTTCACCAGCACCGGGCGCCTCGAGCTCGCCTGCGTTCGGCAAGTCGTCCATCATCGGCGCCTCGGCCACCAGCGCCGCACCTGCTTTCGGCTCTTCAGCATTTGGGCAGTCATCAAAACCCGCCTTCGGTGCACCGTCCACACCGTCGCCGACCGCCGGGTTTGGCAAGATATCCGGCGGGTTCGGCGGCTTCGCTGCCACGCCCGCTGCAGTTCCCAAGTCGGACTCACCCGCTTCGACGTCGGGCTCAGGCGGATTTGCCGGGTTCGGCTCCGGCGCATCATCTTCTGCTTTCTCGGGCGGAACGGCCTTCGGCGCAGTTAAGAAGACCGACAAGGGCGGGTTTGGCGGGTTTGGCGATATGTTAAAGCAAGGTGGAGAGACGGCGAAGTCCACCGCCAAGCCGTTCGCAGGGTTCGGAGCGTTCTCCAAGCCCAAAGACGCCGACTCGGCGAAAGAAGGTGGGGAGACTGGGAAGAAGGATGAGAAGGCAGAGACGCAGGTCAAGTCCGCTCTCGCCGAACCATCGCCGCCAAAGCAGCCAGCTGCGACAGAGGCATCGGCGAGCCCTTCAGCTGGGAAGTCTGACAATGACGAGACGAGGACTGCCGATAGCGCAAAGCAGGACAGTCCGGAGGAGGCTTCGGCTGAAACAGCCGACAGTGCATCAGAGAGCCGCGCGGGTTCGTCGCCGGAACTTGTCGAGGCAGAGAACAGCAGCGATGGCAAGTCGGAGAACGTCGACGAGCCAGACCGGGCGGACGGCGGACCGGCGGTGCAGAGCGCCGACGAGGACGAGCTGGCTTCTGCGGGGCACGAGGAGGGCGAGGTCGAGGAGCTCAGCGCTCACGAGGGAGAAGTGGCCGGTCAGGAGGACCACGCCGAGGACGAGGACGAGTACGATGAGGAGGACGACTATGAGGAGTACGAGGACGACGGCGAATACGACGAGGAGCATGACGGCGAGGAGGAAGAGGGCGAGGCGGACGAGGAAGTCGATGAGGCAGACGAAGACGAAGAGGACGGGTCTGACTTGGAGGTCCCTTTGGATGTCATGTCGCCGATCAAGGAGGTGACGGAGGACGAGGGCGACGCGGAGAGCACTGGCCCGGACTCGTCGCCTGAGAAAGCGGGGCTCAAGTCGCCGCCTATTTGGTTCGCCAACAAGGTCCCGGCCGTTCCTCGGCCGGCAGGCCCCGCAGCAGACAAGCCTGCGACTTCAGCTGCAGCAGCACCGGCAAAGACGACCCCCTCGTTCTTCGGTACTGGCGCACCCGCTGCCAAGCCCGCCGACTCGCCCGGCAGCACCAAGTCGCCGGGACTCAAGCCCGGTTTCAACTTCTTCGCTTCCAAGACGCCTTCTCCGCTGGCGAATCAGCCTCCGGAGAACGCCTCCACCACGCCGGAGAGCTCACCCGCTAAGCCTTCCAGCGACGCCACCAACACCGCGACCACGAACAGTTTCTTCGACCTGCCCAAGACACAAGCAGCGAGCAAGTCGTCAGTCGCTGACCCGCCCAGATTCAATTTCGGCAACTTGGGCAAAGCCGCAGCCGAGCCTGCGAAGCAGGAGGACAAGCCCGCTGTGGAAGGGTACAGCCTGTTCGCGCCGCCCAAGCCCGCGGAATCGAGCAAGTCGAACCCACTCACAGCTGCTCCGCCGTCGTTGTTCGGCGGACTGCCAAAGCCGGCTTCCGAGCCCGCGGCGCCTGCTTCGAACACCGGCGCGTTCAGCTTGTTCGGCAACAAGTCAGCTGCGGCGCCAGCTCCTCCTGCCGCTGCAACTCCGCCCGCGCCCAAGTCATTGTTCGGATCTGCTCCTCTCGGCCTGGGTCGACCGCCCGCACCCGGGGCAGTGACAGCAGCACCAGCGCCAGCGTCGTCGGCCTCGCCGGCCTTCTCGCTCTTTAGCAACGCCGGCCAGACTCCGCAGTCACCAAAGCCGAGTGCCGCACCTACGGCGCCAGCCGTACCGGCTCAAGCAGCCGAGCCTGCCGTGCAGAAAACCTTCGCGGCGCCGTCTCGCCCTGCTGTCAACGAGTCGAAGCCTCAAGCTCCAAGCAACCCGCAGTCGATCTCGGGTCTCCTTGAGGGCGTCTTGAACGAAATCTCGAACGATATCCGGAACGTGAGTCGTTGCAAACGTTGCACACTGTATGCCCTTACTGACATGCTGCAGCTCGAGAGTGCCCTGGACGCCAACACCACGCATCATCGGGCCTTTGTTGTCGACAACTTTGTCAAAATCGAGGAATCCGACCTCGACCAACACCGGATGATCCCGTTCTCGGCAGTCGCTGACCTCGAGCGGATCGCCGCCAAGTTGATGTCCGAGCTGGAAGTCCTCACGGCGAAAGAGAACGAGGCGGAATCGCTTCTTGCGGACCTGCAGTCTCAAATGGCTCGAAGTAGGTTGAACCTCTCCGGGTCGAGCGTCTGCTCGGATGGCTGACACACGCAGCCGATGTCAAGTCCCAGCAGGTCGACACTTTCATCAAAGCCCGAAAAGACCCGTCGTTCGAGAAGAGCATGCAAGTCACGGAACTCAGCCCGCAGCAGTCCGCCATGCAGGTCGAGCTCAGGAAAGTCATGAGGGTGAGTCAGGCTGGAATCTCGGTCGAGGCAGCGCTGACGCGGACAGAACACCGAGGCCAAGATGGAGGAACTAGAGGCGGAGCTGGCGAACGTTCGGCGCAGGGTGGAGCGCCGCGAGACCGGCAGGGCACAGCCGTAAGTCTGCAGCTGCGTAAGCCATATAGAATTCTGCTGATCTCCAGGTCGCCCGCACTGGACCGAGTGCAGAAGTCAGTCCGATCCGTCGACGCTGCCATACGCGAAACGTCCGCCACGCTCGACGACCTGTCCCATCGTATCAACCGAATGCGCCTCGGTACCCCGTCAGGCAGCGCCGCTCAGTCGCCCTCGCGCCTGCGCGCCAGCCGGACGTCTCTCGCACCTGGTGCCGGACCGGCATCGCCCTCTCGCGCCTCGGCTGCTGCGTTCACGGTACCGGAAGAGTACGCCAAAGAGGCAGCAAGCAAGCTTGCGAGTCAAGCGACCCTTCGTGATTCGTTGGCCGCGCGATTCCGGACAGCCAAGACTGTCGTCACTCGACAAGAGGCGCCTAAGCGCGCTTCGAGCGACTCGGCCGGTCCGGTGTTCATCAATGATTCGGACAGCGGTGCCAAGAAGGACAATACTGTCCCGCAGGCCGGCTCGTCATTCAGCGCGCAGCTCACACCGCTGAGGTCCTCCCCTTCGACCTCGTTCGCGGGGATCAAGCTCGACCTGGGCATGAACGCCGCCGATCTGGCGCAATCGTCTGCCCGGTCCGGAAGCTCCAGAGGACCTGGCGGGGCGGCATCCATCAGCCGCAGCCACTCCTCGGCAGCCAAGTACTCCCTTTCGACGCCGAGTACCGCACCAGCACCAGCAGCAGCAGTTGCGAGCGGGCCCTCAACAGAGGCGGCGTCGTCACCTCTGTCTATCAAGCAGAACGCGCCTTCTCCCTCAGGTGGCGACCTGGCCGGAAGTCCAGGGACGCCGTTCATGCCTGGCGGGTTCAGCTTCGGGTTCAACAAGCCCGCAGCGCAGGACAAGCCAGCACAAGATGCCAAGAAACCCGACGGTTTCTTCAGTCTGTCTGGCTTCAAGTGATGATATATATCTTTATGTGAACACCTCGAGCGGAGCAGAAGACAACGACCCATGCAAGATGCATATTCTCTTTTGGTCTAATTTGATTACGGCCCCCAAGGACTCTTGGCATTTTGATGGGTTTGGCCGGACACGACGGGCTACAGTGTTGTTGTTGGGTGGATATATATACGAGTGTGACCATCTGCGGCCCGCTCGTTGGTGCGTGGGAGAGAACTCATTCTTCCCGTATTTGCCCGAGGAAATCTTTCTTGATTGTCCCGATGGCGAACTGTCAATGTCAGCGATGAAGCGGCAGCAAGTTTTGTGGGAAAACTGACAATGTCGTTGGCTTCGACTCGACAGCCGACGATTTGCATGCGGACTTTGGTGTCCTTTTGTATCAACTCGTCTTTTGAGCGATAACATGGTGGTGATGCGTTGGGATCGAACTTCATATCGGCGTGGACGAGCTAGCACAAGGCGTCAGCTTTGCCTGCTCTCCGTGTCCAGGACAGGAGTAGAGGTGGGAGAGGAGTGGGTCAGATATTGCGAGGTCTACTACGATTCGCTTCCCGGCATAAATCAACATTCTCTAGGTCTGTTGTCCCTATGCTTGATATCACATCATAAAGTGGTGTGTGTGGGAGAGGGATGGAGGGGGTAGTGCGGTCGCCCACTTACATGTGATGAGACGAACACCTGTAATGGTCCGACCATGGCGAAGAAGCCCATCTGCCTCGCGTCAGCGGGAACTTCAGTCTTGGGAACAGGACTGACCTTATTGACGTTGACTACTTTGCCGTCGACAACCTCGCCCTTGAACGGCTTCATGACCACGGCAGTGTAGGTCGTCTTGAACCGCGCCTGTCCTGTCCCTGGGACCACTTTCCCCTCGCCGATATTGGTGATCTGCACCACAGAGATGATATAGCTGCGATACCATAAGCTCCTGCAACAGGCGCGCTACGCGCACACTTACCCGTGCTTGCCGCTGCAGGTGCCCTCGACATCCTCGTACAGCTTTTGCCGGAGGTAGTCCTCTAGTTGTGCGCCGAAGTACGACGGATGGAGGAGGATCGTGTGCGTGAGCTCACGCTGTGGGGCGGAAGTCGCAATCAGGCCGAGCAGCGGAGGAGAGCGAGCATGCAGCGAAGCATGTGGATGACGGTGATGAAACACACGTACAAGTCACAAGACAAGAGGGTAGGAGGAAAACATGTCCGCGTTAGCGCAGGATCGTTTTCTCCTGCACAGGTTGCCTACGAACAAGGAAGAACATCCTGGAGGTTCTGACGCGGGCAGCACGGCCCCGTCACGCCTCTGTCTCGCTCCGCTCTGTCTCTCTCGCGATTCGTCGCCAAAGACGATATTCCCTGTTTGTTCGGTGAACGACAGAGTTGGGTTGGCCTTTTTGTCCGGCCTGAAGGTGCACTACACTGTGCGCTGCGAGCCGACGCTATAGGTCGAACACACTGCGAGCGGTCGTGCGTGCGAGATGAGAATGCTAACGCATGGATAGGAAACGAAAAGGGTGGGAGAGAGCGACGAGTCTCGAGAGATAGGGGGGAGAGACCCGCGCGAGTCGCAAACAAGACGAAAGCGAGTCGGTCCAGCGATTCGGCCAGTTTGACCCCCTTCGCCAGTCGGATCATCGGTGCCACGTCATTTTATTTGGTTGTGTCGAGCGCGGGATCAAAATAATCTGAAACGCGGTGACGTAAGTTGAAACCACAACCACGCGCGTTGCGAGTTGACTTTCCGGTTGCAGACCAGTCCGAGCTTGGGACAAGCCTCCTATCAACAAACACTCACCAGGTCTCACTCATTCCTCATCTCAACCTTTTCGCCTCGTTTCTCTGGTTTCTCGAATCAAGATGGACGAGAAGCAGGGCTTCTCAAGTGGGCCAACAACAAAGCAGGAAAGGCGGGTCTCATCAACACGGTACCTCAAACTCAACCGTCTCCCATCGCTGTCGGAAGTGCTGGACAGGAGGACACGGGCTCCTTTGGACCTGTTCTGCTTCTACGTGGGTCACCCATTCTACTCACATGATTTCTGCTCTTCCGCTCGGGCCAGCCTGACCCTGGCAGATCTTCCTGCAGCGAGAGAACGCAGAGGATGCATTGGACTTCTGGCTCGACGTCCAGCAGCATGAGAACCTATGCAAGGCGTACTTCAAGGTGAGCCGTCGACAACCTCTTATTCCGCCGCCGCTGACTCTTGACAGGATCTGAGGCGGTCACGGCGGTCTATCAAGGAGGACTGGCCAGAGTTCTCCGACTATGCACGTGCAAACGGGTCCCACTTCGCACCCCTCCTTTCGGTCCCGGAAGACGACCCGGTCGTCGTCGAAGAGGAGCAAAGGGCTTTGTCGCCGTACAGCGACAACGTCCACTCTTCAGTCGGCCATCAGGGGACATCCGAGCCGTCTGAGAAGTACCCTTCGACGCTGACACGCTCGGCCGCGGGTGAGACGGCCTCGGCGTCCGGCCCCCACCCGTCGACGTTCTCGTCGATGCCGACCAACTCGCACGGCGGACCACACACCACTACCGCTTCAGGCCCGCCGTCCACGCCCATGGCGCAGTTCGGCGCCCAGGACGGGTTCAGCGACGCGCAGGGGACCGGCACCGTCTCGCGTATGAGCATGCGCGGCAGGTGGGCAGACAGGAAGAGCAAAGCGCCGACCATCATCGCGCGTGATCGCGCGATCGAGAAAGGCGCGCTCGTCGACAGCGCAGAGAGGATTTACCTCCGGTACCTCCTCCCCGGCGCTGAGAAGGAGATCTACCTCCCGTGAGTGCCGCTTCAGAGTCTGCACGGGACGGCTCGCTGACGCTCGCTTAGTCCGTCGCTCCGCTTGGACAGCTTCCCGATCTCGTCCGAGACTGCCTCGCCGCTCATCCCAGACCTGTTCCATCTGCAGAAGACGCACATTTTCCGACAACTCGAACAAGACGCGTTCCCCCGGTTCCTCCGCGCCAAAGCATTCTGCAATCTCACCCCCATGGGTAGCTTTGCCCACCTCGTCCTCGGCCTGCTCGTCCTCTGGGGCGCGTTCGTCCTTGGCTTCTCCCTCATCTTCCTCGACTACAGCCCCAAGCGGGACCGCCTTTGGGTAAGTTCCACAAGACCTGAGATTTGAGCGCGAGTGCTGACTTGCCAGATCATCCTGCCGTTCTTCATCGCGCTTAACCTCCTCCTCTCGGCGTACTACTCGTTGTCGCCTCTGCTCGCGCTGCTACAACGGTCCGAGACGACGCCCTTCCACTTCATACGCGTGCGAGAGCAATACGTCCAGAAGCTCATCAGCTGGCGAGCGCTGTGGATAGAGGCGCTGGCTATCGGTCTCACAGCTGTTCTGACGGTCATTTTCGCCCTTGTGCCTGGTAAAAGGCTTTGAGGAGCAGGAGCGGGACTCTTGCGGCACTTTGGACAATAGGCATTCTGTTGACTCTCTTCCTCTTTATCGTGGCCGGCGGCTGCCGCCTCACCTGTGTAGCATTTCGTATATTCCATGTATATGGCCCGAAGGCGCGGAACATGCAGACACCGATACATCGCGAGCTGTTCGCTCGTCGTACAAACATTTCATCCAGACCGTTTCTAGTACGGCCTTGATCTGGCGTTGCCCTGGGTCGAGTATCGCTGGGCACCTGTACCGCCCTGGCCCTGCTGCGACATGGGAGTCGCGACGCCCGTGGCGCCTCCAGAGTCCGATCCACCCGATCCGCCGGGGCCTCGCATCGCCGCAGGTCCCCTTGGCGCGTTAGGGATCGGTCGGCCACCGTTGTTGCCCTGTCAACCTGTCAGCCAATGCGCGCGTTCTAGCATCGACGGAACTCACGCGACCACCACCCATGCCCCCACCCATACCGCCGCCCATACCACCCATCCCACCCCCCATGCCCATCATGCCCATACCGCCCATGCCGCCCATCCCCATCATGCCCATGCCGCCCATTCCCCCCATGTTGCCCATGCCCCGCATGGCCATGTTCGGGTTGATTGCCGGGGCGTTGCCCATCCCGCCCATGTCTGCTGTCAGCCGCGTGCGTTGTGAGCGACCCACTCTTCATCATGTTCGAGTACATCATGGCCATAGCGTTGGGGTCGAATCCGCCACCGCCCATCATCCCGCCGCCTTCGCCTGTCAGCAGCCTACTAAAATACCAAACAGACAGCACCCACCCATGCCCTTCATCATGTTGGCGTACATCATGGCCATGGCGGAGGGGTCGAAGCCACCGGCGCCCGCACCGCCCATACCTCCCATGCCTCCCGACCCGCCGGCGTTGTTACCGAATCGCCCCCCGGGACCGCCCGAGAACTTGTTCGGCAGGGTTCCGGCTCCTCGCGGCTGCGCCTTCTTGATCTCGATCTACGACCGTCAGCTCGGCGAGACCTCGGGGGTCACCCACCTGCTTTCCCTCGAGCTCGATACCGCTGTTGTCCATCGCGCGAGCGACGCTCTCCTCGTCCGCGAACGTGGCGAACGCGAACCCTTTGCTACGACCCGTCTCGCGGTCGTACATGACCGTAGCGTCCATGACCTGGCCGAACTGCCCCAAGAACGTCTTGAGCGACTCGGAAGTCACAGGCGGTGCGAGGCCGCCGACGAACACCTTGGCCGTACGCTCGTGCTCCGCCCGAGGGATCGCCCGCTTCGGGTCGATCTGGCGTCTCAGCGCTGTACCGGCCATGCCTAGACCGGGTGGGTCTGACTTACCTGCTTGCCGTCCAGGTGGTGTACCTGGCCGAGAACCGAGTTGACACTCGCAGGGTCCGAGTAAGTCAAGAAGGCGAAACCCCTCGACCGGCCAGTAGGGTCTCGCATGATGGTGCACGCGTCAATGTGGCCAAACTTGGACATGTACGCTTTCAAGCCCTCTATAAGGGTATAAGCGTGGATCGAGCCTTACTGTTGTAGAGTAGCCTACCATCCGTCGTCTCCCAGTTCAGACCGCCGATGAACATTTTCCTGTATTGCGAAGTGCATCGGGTAAAAACGAGGCAGGCAGGTCAGTCACATAGAATACAGGTTGTTACCGTAGGGTTTGAGAAGGCGCATGGGTACATGGCGATGATGATGACGACGACGATGTAGAGTAGATGTAGACGACGATGTAGATACCACGTATGGAGGTAGATTAGACATGATCAGTACGGGTTGCCTACTGGCTACTCTGACAAGACGAGAACGGGCTACAGGTACGTAGCTATGCTGGTGGTCTCTCCGACAAACAATTCCCAAACGCAGTCCTTCCCTCCTCGCGTGCTCCGCGAACCGCCGTAGCCGCCACCTGTTCCCGAACCTCGACTTGTCAGATGAAGAAACGTGAACTAACCCCTCGTCCTGCGCATCGCTCCGGAGTCGCTCGTCGGCGCTCTGAGGCTGGTTTTGCTGGGACTGGTGCTGGCCCTGATACCCTCCCTGACCGGGCTGCGACGACCCCTGGGGAGCATTCTGCTGTGGGGCCGGTTGTCCGTACGATTGTTGCGGAAGCTGCTGCTGTTGTTGCTGTTGCTGTTGATGCTGCGCAGGCTGGGAGGCCTGGCCCGCTTGGCCGTGAGCGCCGTGCGTGTCCTCAGGAGGCTCCTCGAGCTCCTCCTCGAGCGCAGTCGCATCGAGCTCTTCGAGGTCGAGGTCTGAAGGTGTCAGCCGTGTCAAACGCTATTTGACCCAGAGTTGGTTGGACAGCCAGGTCGGTTCGTGCTGAGGCGGGTCCAAGCGGTGCCGACAGTACCACTTGGCTCCCATGGTGCACGACTGTAGACTGACCTCCGTACAGGTCGGCGTCCATGTTTGATGTCAGTAAAGCAGATGTAAGTCGATAAGCAGTGTGAAAAGCAATGGATGGGGAGGACGAGGACGTGAGCGAATCGGGTGAAAGGAAGGAGCCGGCACAACGGGGAAGGGGGGCAAAGGTGACCGTGGGAGTCTTAATCTGGTTCCCCACTTCTTGCCCCACTTTACGTGGGTCCGGTTGCTTCGGACCTAAGCGACAGAGAGCCCTCGTTCAACTTATACAAGCTGAGGGAGAAGGTATGAGCGAGCTGAGAGCCAGGAAGAAGGACTCTTCCGCCATGCCAGCCGCCTCAGCCCAGTCGGAGAAGTCTCACCTCTTGGCCGGTACCACAGCCCGTCCTGCAGGGTACCGCCGGGCCCCACCCCCGCCCAATCATCGGCCGACTCGGTCTCTCCACATCTCCATCTCGCTCCTCATCCTCGGCGCGTTCGTCATCTACGCCCAGAAGAAGGGCATCACGGGTGGGAAGACGGTATACAGCGTAGACGGCAAGAGCTTGCCTGAGTACTACGCCATCTGCTCCAAGGAGGGTAACAAGGTGTACACCGTGCCGGTTGCGGGTGGTGTGGGCGCAACGGAATGTGTGGTGGTGGGCGGGAAAGAGATCGTCGATTCAGGCAGTCTCGCCAAGGTCAGAAGGCGATGGGGAGATAAGGCGACGATTGGAGGCGTAGACGGCAGTCTAGAGGTAGTGCGCAAGGCTGGGGGTATCAAGATCATCTACCTTCCCCCAGGTCACAGCCTGACACCTGTAAGTGGAAGGGTCTATTGACTACGAATGTGATGTCTGATGGTCAGGGCCTGACGGACTCACACGGGCATCCTCTCGAGTACGGCTACTACTCTCAGCTGCCGCTGCTCGGGTCGCAATCCGTCGAAGAGGCAGTATCCCGCGTGGAGGACTTTGTCCGACACAACGCCTCGTCCCTGCCTGCTGGGTCATGGATCGAGGGCATGGGGTGGAACCAGAACCTGTGGTCTCCTGCCGAGTTCCCAACAGCCGCCGATCTGGAGAAGAGTGAGCTGCTGAGAGGGAAAAAGATCTCGCTCGCGCGGGTGGACGTGCATGCCGAATGGGTTAGCCAGGCAGTTCTCGATGAGCTGGGCGACGTCGAAGACGTCGAAGGTGGGCTCGTGGTGCGGTACCCCGACGGACGCCCCACAGGCGTATTCGTGAGTTTATCGTGCTCAAACCCAGTTGGCGCCGCTTACCTGTCAGGTGGACAACGCCATCAGCCTGATCAATGCGATCCGGCCACCGATGACCGACGAGGGCCGCGAGCGGTACCTCCACCGCATGGGGCAAGACGGCCTGAGCAAGGGCATGACGGGAGTGCATAATGCCCGAACGCCCCTGGCCGATGTCAGATTCTTCCGAAAGTGAGTCGGCTGCGTGAGTGTGAGCTGACGCGTAGAATGGCCGATGCGGGCAAGCTGCCGATGCGGTTCTACACCATGATTAGCTGCGGCGACTCGCAGACGTTCTGCGGGGACAAGTTCGAGCAGGTTCACGATGCGGGTGACGGCAGGTTGACTGTCCGCGCGGTCAAGCTGTTCGCGGACGGTGCGCTCGGGTCGCGAGGCGCCGCGCTTCTGGAAGATTACTCGGACCAGCCAGGCTGGAAGGGATTGATGCTGGCGCCCGAGGAGTCCTGGGAGCCCCTCATCAGACAATGGTACCAGGCGGTACGCCCGATCCTTCCCGGTGGCCTACCCCGCTGACGGTGGCAGGGCTGGCAAGTGTGCGTGCACACGATTGGCGATCGTGCGAATCACGTCGTACTCGATGCGATTGAGAGCGTGCTCGGGAACAGTTCGGAATCTGGACACGCCGCGAGGATCCGCCTGGAGCACGCTCAGATCATGACTCCGGAGGACCTCAAGCGGGCCGCAAGGCTAGGTGGTAGGTTTCACGGAGTGCGCTCACGTGACACACGCTAAAGGACAGTCATTGGAAGCTATCAGCCTACCCACGCGACCAGCGATGTGAGTGGGCGTGGGCGAAATTAGAGAATCGCTGATGGAGTGCAGATGTGGTATGCGGAGCAGCGACTAGTGAGCGATATCTTGCACTGCAACGGATCATTGCTGACCAACAGGGTCCCGAGCGGATGGCTGGAGCGTACGCATGGCAGTCTTACCTCCAGTGAGGCACCTTCGCTACAAGATTCGATGAACGCTTGGATGACCAGGTAGGAACGGCGGCAGAGTCGCACTGGGATCTGACTTCCCTGTCGAGTCGATCGACCCGCTCAAGGGGTACTATGCGGCCGTCACGAGGCTGTCTGAGGCGGGCGACTCGCCCCATGGCCCAGGAGGATGGTACCCCTTCGAACGGCTCACGAGGGAGCAGGCCCTGCGCGGCATGACCGTAGACGGTGAGTTGGTGCGAATATCTGGCCGCTCAGAGCCATGCTCAAGAGGAATACAGCTGCCCATGCGTCCTTTTCCACGATGACAGGATCGTTGGAGAAGGGGAAGCGCTTTGACGCGGTGATCTGGGATGATGACTTGCTCACTGCCCCGGAGAACGAGCTGCTCGACGTGCGCGTCAAGGCGACCATCATTGATGGCCGAATCGCCTGGGGGCAGGTAGGATAATCTTATCCTGGCAGACTCGTCTGTCAAGATCAGAGTATGCAACGAATATATAATGCTATACAACGGAAGATCTACAACGCGGTCGACGATTGTCCTTATAATAAAGAGAGCCAGCTCTACATCGGTCCTCCTCCATCCACGATCATCATCTCGTCACCCCATGTCGACTGTAGCAGCACAGGCTCATCTGGGTCGAACTCGAACCCAAGCCCGAGTCCTCCTGCAAAGCCTCCCAACCCCATCATGTGCGCCATCACCTCAGTATCATCCAGGTCTCCCAGCGCGCCAAGCCCGCCTACTGCGTCGAGGGCCACAGTGGGGTTAACGACCGTTCCGCCTGCGACAGTGCCGATGAACTGCCTGTACCCGTCGATATCCTCCGACTCGAGGATCGCCGAGTGCACGATATTGACGCTGACCCGATCTGGCTTGGCGTTGCGGCCTCTGCTGTGGTCGCGCTCCGTCTGTCGTGGACGAGGGGCCTCCAGCTCGATCGGCGCACCGAGGAGACCGTGCCCGTTGCTGTACTTGCCGTTTCGTGATTGACAGGCGTCGTAGGTCGGTGAAGGCAAGTACGGGTGCGAAGGTAGCATGTTGGCACCCGTGGCGTCACTGGGCGACCATGGGAGGGGATCGGCCCCGGGCGACAGGATCGCCGGTTCGGCTGGGTGCAAGCCTGCTGGTGTCCAAGGCGTCACGGGCACGCCGCTTCCGGGCGTTGAGCCGGGCGAGTCCGCGCTGGTGCCAGCGCCGTATAGAATCGAGTTGGACCATCTGCGTCCAGCATGGTGCTGCTGAGGCGTTTGGAAAAGGGACCGCGGGGTCATGCCCCACAATGATCCGTCGTGGAGGTTGCGCGTGGACAGGTGTGGCGTGTCAGTCGGCTCGCCCCATACCCGCGTGACAGGCGGTAACGCCGCCGACCACTCAATGCCCGCTTCGTCGGGGGAGACGCACGCCCTGCGTTGATCCTCCCAGTGCCGTTTGAGCATCCGGATGTTTTGCTTGGTGAGGTGGTCGATACCGACGAGCCGGATCTCTCGCAATGATGTCGGCATGCCGTCCTTGACGGCCCGCATTCGCAGCAGTGCATCGAGGCTGACCTGGTCGAGGCGGGACAGGTCAAGCGTCTGCAGCGTCGGCGGCAAGTGAGCCAGGAACTTGGCCAACACCGATGCCGGAAGTGAGCTGCATGACGAGAGGGACAAGTTGGTGAGTGATCGGAAAACGCCCCGCGGGAGGTCTGGCTGAGGCAGGGCGGTGATGGCCGTGAAGCCGAGATTGAGGTCTTGCAGCCCTCGGCCTGACTGGCCGATGGTATCGATCCAGTCGACCCAAGTGTCGCCAAAGAGGCCGCTTCCTCGAAGGTCGAGCTTCTCCAGGCGACCGCCTATCCGTTTGAGTTCCGACCCGACGTGTAAAGTCGGCGTGATCGGTGCGGAAAACGGGAGGGACAGCGATCGCAGCTGGTCTGGCGGTATCGCCCTGAGCAGAGCCATGAGAACAACCGAAGGCGGCGTGTCCCGCCTCGAGCGGGTAAACGGGAACGGGAACAGGTGCACTTCGAGGGACCGCACGTGCGGAAGGAGCCGGTTGGCGAGTAGTGGCGGTAATGGATATGGCGGCAACGAACTTAGCGTGAGGTCTTTGTGCAGTGATGGCGCGATCGCCAGCTCCGCCAGCCGCTTGTCCACCAGCCGTGCCGCCAGGAGCTCTTCCAAGCTGAGATGTCCGAGGATAGCGAACCACAATTCGTCGGGCAAGCGGGCGATCGGAGAGGAGCCGTCCGCGGGTGGCAAGCACTCCCATGGTTGCCGCCTCGACCGGTAGCTGTACCCGCTGAACGATGCGGCCTGCCGCTGGGCGTGCATGTCGGATGACATGGTCGTACTTGAAGAGGACGGAAAGCCTCCGCCAGCGCGGAAACCGTGGTGAGGTAGTGGTCTCGGGTGGTAAATGTGGTGCGAGTGGTGAGACAATAGGCTCGAGGCCGGGATCGACGTGATGTCCATCCTCCTCCACCCTCCGCGGAACTGTGTATGTGGTTGAGCGAACACCAGCGATGTTGTTATTGCCTCCACCAAGAAGTTGGGATGATCACGAGGCAGTGAACAATAGGATTGGGAACGATGGGAATCCGGTCCAGGCCATCGTGCCCGAGGGGAGGGGGGCGGATGGTTGTTGTTGCTGGGCAGGCGGTGACGAAAGAGGCACACGACATCTCAATGGAATGACCGCATCCGGCTATCTTCTTCCGAGTGCCTGAGACATAACCGTGGGAAACTTGTCTGACTCATGTTCATGT
Source organism: Cutaneotrichosporon sp. M94-02A (assembly GCA_037040355.1). Lineage (NCBI taxonomy): Eukaryota > Fungi > Basidiomycota > Tremellomycetes > Trichosporonales > Trichosporonaceae > Cutaneotrichosporon > Cutaneotrichosporon sp. M94-02A. Next base: position 138,731 of record JAXQGU010000081.1, read on the forward strand.
GGCGAACTGTTTCTACCGTTCTACATAGTGGTGCTTCTTCGGTGCATGAGAGATGCCAAAGCTGGCTTGCTGGTCCCCACCTGACTCGAAAAGCAACAGGTTCGCTCTATACAGACCGGGTCTTTTACTCAACTGCCCTACTTGCCCCCCACTTCTAGCTTCGTCTCCCGCGGAAAAGTCAAGCTGATACAGGACGTGAAACACCTTCTCTTCCTGTTCCTGCAGTCACAACTCCGCTTCTTGACCAGCCTTCTTCTTCACACCAGCCCCCTAGAGGAATCGCCGAGAGACCATATCATAACGCCGCAACTCGCAGCACACCTCTGTACCCTTCGTAACCAGATACGATGCCCATCGGGGAGGGCGGAAGGCTCACCCCCCGGGGCGAAGGTACCCGTCTTCCGGTGATTACGGACGATCGATCGATCCATCTGCGCTGCATCTTCCACAATATCTACTGCCCCTGTACTACTAGTGTACTACTACAATAGGAAGACTGCAGAAAACAACAAAAAAAATAATATTTTTGCTTCTCTGCATGCTGATCGACCGGTAGCTTTTTCGAGCTACCAGGCTGGATACCTGGCGCTCGGTCGTGACCTGTCTTTTGGCGGGCTTGCGCATGTAGACAAATGATGCATATGATGATGTGGTATACATGAGCAATCGTGACTTTCGTGCTCGTTATCTCGGCTCTGCAGCGCTCATCCCGAGGCCAGCTCGGAGATGAGCTGGCAGGCCATCTCGAGGAAATGGAAGGGACCGGACACGCCGCCGATCGCGCCCTCGCCCTCGCCCGCGCCGCCGCTCTGGAAGGGAACGTCCCGCCCGATACGCCTGCCGTCCGCGTCAACCTGGTAGTACCCGATGTTCCGGAAATCAACGAGGTAGTTCTCCTTGTCTACCTTGTAGAGCTGCATGTCCATCCGGACCTGCAAGACAGTCAGCGAGGGGTCGCCTCTGGTGACTCAGAGATCGACTCACCATGACGCCGCCGTATCGCGCTCGGGTCTCGACGAGGTACAGGCCTTGTGCCGCCTTCTCCTGGTTGGAAATATCCTTCTTCGGCGGAGGTTTGCGGCCCATCTGCGCTTGCACGCCGCCGTGGTCGAGCGCCCACTGGTCCAGTGCCTGAAGCACCTCTTCAGTGTATCCCTCTCCTGGGGGAGGGGGGCCGATCTCCGGTAATCCGATGTTGTCTTTCCGCTTCCACTCCATGCCTAGCACGTTGAGCGTCTTGTAAATCTCCAGCATGACCTCCATGGGGGGGGACCGTGACCGGATACCAAAGTGCCATCTTGGCTTCTGCGGCGGCTTCTCGTATGCGGGCGGTGCTGCAGCTTGGGCCGCGAGTAGGGTGCGAGCGGCTTCCTCGGCCGCGTGTGATGCCCCTGCCGATTCGCTGACTGGCGTGACGACTGCGGTTGATGGGCCTGAGGACGAGCCAGCAGCTGCACTGCGTCAGCCATAAACCACCACTGCCGATTGCCTGGACCCACGGGTCGAGTATCCCGGCAAACTCGAGTCGAGAACGTCAAAGTGCGCATTGGGGATATCTTGGATATCCTCGATATCCTCGAGATCGAGCTCTTCCTCCTCTGCAGTTGCCTTGTGTGGCGCCGGTGGGGGCTGATAGTAAGCTCAGCACATCCTCGCGGGACATACGGGCATCTCAGCGTTCCATGCTGGTGGTGACGACGCCATGAACTCTTCCATCGCCGACGTGTCCTCATCCTCCTCGTCATCGTGCATCGCTTTAGATCAGCATTGAGTCGTGTATCCTATCTCCCTGTCAAACACTCACAGTCCTTGATGATCCGCCTGTGATCTCGCACAAGCTGGTATGCGACCTTGACCTGGTTATCTCCCTTAGCCTGCAGCGCGTCCCAGACCAGCTGGGGGCTGTACGACGTGATCTTCTCCAGCAGCTCATCAACGATATCCGGATCTATCACGCCGAGGTCGTCGCTGAACACCATGCCCTTGGACTCGGCAACTTTCCGCGGGTCGGCCTGGCCTTCGTTGATCAACAGCAAGGTTGACAGGTCGTCAACCGGCAAAGTCGGGTACCGGTCCATCTCGGGTAAAGGCTGGAGGTATCGCGGTAGCTTCTCCTGGAAGAAAGGCATTGCCCTAATCTCGGCTATAGTCGCTCGCCGAACGGGGTCGGTGTGAAGCATGCGCTTCAGCAAGTGTCGTGCGCCGTCGGACACGTGGCTGGGGATGTGGAAGTTGCCGCCTGTCATCAGGACTCGGCCAGACCAGTGTACTCACTTTCAATCTTCTTGAACAATGAAGGGATGTGGTCGTCGTCGAAGGGAAGCTTGCCGCACAGCAGCACGAACATGATCACACCGGCGCTCCAGACATCGATCTCGGGTCCAGAGTAGAGTCTGCTCGTGTAAGCTGGGGACCGACCTGCGAGGCGATGACCCAGACTTACTTGCCGGAGATAACTTCTGGCGCGGCGTAGTTGGGACTACCGCAAGAGGTCTTGAGGAAGTCGCCGTCCGTCATCAGGTTTGACAAGCCAAAGTCTCCGATCTTGATATTGTTCCGCGAGTCCAAGAAGAGGCTGCCTGGTCAGCACAAGCATCTCACACCAACAGATATGGCTCACTTCTCGGGTTTGAGATCTCGATGAACGATATGATGCCGATGGCAGTACTCGATAGCGCCGATCATCTGCTGGAAGAACCGCCTTGCCTCGTCTTCGCTCATCTGTTCGTCAGCTCCGCCTATCACACCAACGTACCCCTCCTTTGCCCCGGGCAACGATGTAGTTGAACAGCTCCTCTCCAGCATATTCCATGACCATGATGACATTGTCCGGGGTGGTGATTACCTCGTACCTGCTGCGTCAGCGCACCCGGGCCAAGCCAGGGACGAATCGGCTCGGCGAGCTCGGCTCACAGCTTGATAATGTGCGGATGCCGCAGGACCTTCAAGTACTGGATCTCGCGCTTGACTCGGGCGTTCATGTCCGGTGTAGTGATCTTGGACCGGTTGATCATTTTAAGTGCAACCTGGTGTCCCGTGATCGCATGAGTAGCGACTACAGTCCAGTGAGCGTGGTCTGTGCGACTACCCGAGGAGGAAGCTCACGCTTGACTTTGCCGAAGCTGCCAGTACCGAGTGTCCGCTCAATGATGTACTGTCCTATTCTCGGCTTGGAATGAACTTTCCCGCTCGACCCCGAAGCCCCGCTCCTGCCCCTGCCGGGCGGGGCTGGCGGTGCTGGTCGCGTGGCCATAACGGGTGGAGTGCCGCCGGTTGAACTGTTCCCGACCGTCTATCCAATGGCTGGAAGGTCTGGCGTGTGTCGTCTGAGGGTCTCTTCTGTCCAGGTATACAAAGTATGCGCCGTGTCCCGTTCAATCGTCGTGCAAGCAAGCAAGTGGAGTGCTACTTGAACATGGATCAGCTGTACAACTACTGCCCCGTTGTGACCCGGGTGGCCGAGTGGCTGCCCCGGAATGCCGGAATCAGATCGTCAGCGCTATCTAATTACCCGTTCAGGCAATTCCCCGCGTCGTCCCCCGGCACTGGCACAGGGATGCTCGAGCGTCGCATTGACTGACTTATCCATAGACAGGCATTGGTTGGCTGTGAAGACGCTCATCCCTCCATTCAGCATGGGGAACACTCCTTCCACGCAGCACTCGCCATCAAGGGGGTCCAACGGGGCGAGCCCCGAGCTCGCTCAAGGTCAGGGGAAGGAGCAGGCGCCCGAACAAGGCCGTCGTAGTGAGGATCAGCAGCCGTCCTCGTCCTCTACCTCAACATCGGGCGCAGCAGCAGCTGGACCATCGCGACAACCCAATCTCCGCCTTCCGATGCCTACCAGACCACATACCTCTCCGCAGTCGTCAAATCCAGCATCACCATCTGGCCGACCAGGATCACCTCGCCGGCGGAAATCGCTCGAACTGCCCGACTTGAACAAGCTGTCCTTTACCCCTACAGCCGCTCCGCCCGTCTTGTCTCTCGACTCGAGTGGTCATCCAGGACTGCCTATCAAGTCGAAGCGGCCGGGCGCATCAACCGCGACCGAGCCGCTATCGTCGTCGATACCTGTGCCTGGAGCTGGACAGAAACGATGGCAGCAGGTCTTGGGTGGGCGCACGGCGTCTCCTCTGGTAGGCCAGAACGCCTTGTCGGCCATGTCCCGCCTAGACGGCACACCCGCCACCAGCTCTAGCGTCCCTTCACCGCGTACAGCCATGCAAGTCGGCTCGTCGCCATCCCGCACGCTCGAATCGTCGAACAACCCGTACTTCCCTTCAACCCAGGCTCAGGAGTCTGCGCAGCGTGCGGCTGCCGGCTCAGCCGCGCTACCAGCGTCAATACCCATTCCCATCCCTCTTGGAAAGGGGACCGAGCGGCGAGTCGATGTTCGCCCCGCAGACGGGTCGATTTCTACCCCGCCATCACGGACGGACCCGTCGCCCGCTGGTCGAGCCGACACGAATGCCGCAGGAGATGTGCCGGGATCGGCGGTGCCAGGAGCAGAGGGAGACGGCCTGGTGAATGTGCCGATTCAATGGGTCGGCGGTGGTAGAGAGGTCTTTGTCGCAGGTAACTTTGCCAACAAGTGGAACGACCGCATCAAGCTCAAGAAGAGGTGAGCCGTATGCCGTTTCAGACGCCGGATCGTCGCTGACGCCGCAGCAGCACGCACGACTTTAACACGGTGTTGAGGCTGCCGCCAGGGCAGTACAAGCTCAAGTTCATCGTCGACGAAAGCTGGCTGTGCTCGAAGCAGCTGCCCACGGCGACAGACGACGACGGCACGCTCGTTAACTGGATCGAGGTCGAGGCTCCGAAAACGGAGGAGCAGTTGAAAGCCGAGTGGGCACTGGACACTTCGCCAGAGAAGAATGAAGAGAGTGAGTCTTGAGCTTACCGGGCATATTGAGAGCTCGTGCTGATGGGGGAGACGACGACTCGCAGTGGACGAACGCGATTCCGGTCCCGCTGGTACTGTACCAGTACATCGAGGAACTACCGCTAGTCATGTCCGAAGCGGAGTTCGACGGCTTCGTCCGCACGGCGCCGCACCTATCGCGTGTCCCGATCCCGCCCGTCCTGCCGCGAATCCTCGACAAGGTCATTCTCAATGCCGACTCGAACAAGGCCCGTCTTCGTCCCGAGGACCAGGTCAGCACCGCCGGATCCGGGTCCTCAGGAGCGACCAGCATGGCGCCGCCTCCTGCTGGACTTGACGACAACTCGATTCTCGCTGTGCCGAACCACGTCGTGCTGAACCACTTGACCGCCAGCGCCATCAAGAACGGCACACTCGGCGTCGGCACCACCACCCGGTACCGAAAGAAGGTCTGTCCGTGCCCTTGTGTCGTTGCGCCAGGTACTGATCCGGTTTAGTATATCACGACCATGTTTTTCAAGCCTACAGACTCCGATAAGCCACCAGAGCCGCCCGCACCGATCTCAACGGAGGCCCCGGCAGCATGAGTCAAGCCTCGGTAGCGGAGTATGAAGCGCCTGAACCACCATACACATTGTAGCATATCACTGAACGCCACGAAATGCATTTCATCACATGTAAACGGCCCGGCTCTCCGCATAGTCATAATAAGAATGCGCGTCACGCCTTTTGGAGGGCGTACGAGAAGATATCCCGCAGGACAAAGGCCGATTGCTTGGGTGTGCGCTTGAACCCGTTCTTGCGGTCCACGGCCGTCACGCCGAATCGCGGTCTGTACCCCATCACCCACTCGAGGTTGCTGCGTGGTCAGCCCATACTCCTGCAATTCGGAGAGAACCGGCTTACTCCAAGAGGGACCACGCCATGTATCCGCCAATAGCGACGCCGTCCTCTTTGATTGCCTTGAACATGGCGTCAAGGTACTGCGCGTAGTACTCCTGCCTCAAGGGGTCGTTGATCTGCTGCTCAAACGGCAGGTCCGCCTCGCCCTCGACGGCGAACCCGTTTTCTGTGATGTAGATTGAAAGGCCGTTGGCCTCAGTGTATCGCTCAGAAATGTAGTTGAGCAGCTTTCGGAACCCCCACGGCACTAAGGCGAGGTGAGCGGCGGAGTGCACGCGAGGAGTGGGACTTACCGGTGTAAGGGTGACCGTTCTCGCCCTTGACGCCGATGACCTTGCCGTCCTTCTCGAAAACACGCTCAGTCGCGCCGAACGCCAAGGCAATAGGTGCGGCGTCAGGTGGACAACGGCGTCCGGTGGTGTACGACGTGCCGTAGTGGTTCAGTCCGAAGCTGCGATCGTCAACAATGGAAGCACAACATCGTGGTGGACAAGGACATACAAGTCGGAAGAGCCCTTGACGAGCTTGGCCTCTTCAGGTGTGAACTTGGGTAGCCTGTCGCCATACTCCTTCTTCAGGGCGGCTGAGTACTCTCCGACATACACCGGGTCGGCGTACTGGTACAGTCAGTCGTGACCACTACGAGCGCACGAGGCCCAAAGCTCACCAATCCCATGACCGCTCCCAGGGTCATCTCAGCCATCTCCTTCGCATCCGCGCTGTCGTCTAGCGGTTCCGACCAGTCGCAGTTCTGCCCGTCAGCCTGGATCTCACTCGCCAAGTATGAGACGCACGAGGGTGATGCCAATCTCGCCGGCCTGCTTGGGCTGGTACTTGTTCCTGTACAACTCTACCGTCTTGGCGTGGCACAGAAGCAGGTTCTTTGCCATTCTAGGGGGATCAGCCTCGTACACGCATCCTATAGTAAGGGCAACATACCTGCAGTTGTCGTCAATGTGCTTCCACGTGTCCTTGTGCAGCGTGATGCTGTTCAGCATGGTAAAGATGTGAGGCTGCGACGTCAGCGGCTATTCCTTGCTGTATGCTGGGTGGCCCACCTCGTTGATCGTGATCCAGTGCTTGCACCTGTCACCGAGGCGCTTAAACAGCACGTCAGAGAAAGCGACAAAGTGCTCGACGATCTGAGGGTTGAAGAAGTCGCACTCCTGCTCGAGCTGCCACGGGTGGTCCCAATGGAAAATGGTGATGCAAGGTTGGATGCCCGCGGCGAGCAGCGCGTCCACCAGGTCCGAGTAGTACTTGATTCCTGCCTCGTTCACCTTATCGCCCTTCAACCCTGCAGCACATCAGCACGGCTGTGTCCTCTATATCGAATGGTGCTGACCGCTGGGGATGATTCTCGCCCAGGAGATACTGAAGCGGTAGGTGTTGCAGCCGTACTGCTTCAACAGCTCGACGTCCTCCTTCCAATGCTCGTAGCTCCCGCACGCGTCTTCGCCATTATCACCCTTCTTGTCCTTGAGCAGCTCGTCCCATACGTTCCACCCTTTCCCATCGGCGTCGATGGCGCCCTCGATCTGGTGCGACGCGGAAGAGCAGGCGTACAGGAACGAAGGGGGCAAGAGGCCCTTGAAAGCCGGGTTGGAGGTGATCAGCTCGGTAGGGGACATTCTGCAGTCCGGAACGTATATCTGTGGAGTAGTAGGGTAAGTTGGGAGTAGCCCGCCTCTATAAGTCCGTCTATATATACATGGAGGCTTCCGCGGCCGCTGCTCATGGTACATGCGGTCCATTAGGCGGCTCATAGTGCGGATAAATGCACGCTCGCCTTGGGTACCTCGTCCGGTTATTCTTCGGTAATTCTGCGGAGCTCGACCGAGCCCTGGGCTGCGGCCGCGGACCTCCGGCAGACACGTGGACCACGTGGTGGAACCAAATACAACCCGCCACTGAGATTGACGTGGAAGGCTGCGGTGGAGGTGGTCCGCTACAAAGGCTGCAATTCTAGAACCGTCGTCTTTGTAGCTCCAATCATGTCGCACAAACGGGTACCATTATCGTCCATCAAGGCTCTCACGCTCTTCGCAGATAGAAAGACAGCAGCGAGACGTACCTCGCCTATACGTAAGTTCCCAATCCTGACTATGACGATCAGCAGTCGACTTACGCCCGGTAGCCCAGCTGAAATGCCATGGCAAGGCCTGCAATATCTACCAGCCCGACGTCGTCCAGTGTCAGAATATGGGCGACGACGGAGCAGGAGGGGTCCAATGGAAGGTAAGCGACGGATTTCCCGGCTGAACGAATGCTAAGCGGTCACAGTGCGAAGCGGACTTGCCCGCCGGGCTAAGATTCGGCAAGCTCGATGTCAGCTGTGAGGGGTGGAGCAGGGCTGGGGACACAGATGTCCTTCAAGGTAGCCATGATCCCTCGCCTGGATGAGCTTCAGCTAACTAACGGATCAGGATCCTGCGGCCTAGAATACAATCTCGTCCGGATCAATCCTGCTCTAGAGCGCGGAGCGACACCCTCACTTGGCAGAAGTGAGTACTGCGTCTCCCATGACTACCCTGGATCTTGCTGACATAACCAGCCTCCTGGGCTGACAGCCTGTTCAGTTTGGTGTTTTACGGCGTTCTGGCCGTCATCCTCTATTCGCTGCTTCGCAAGATCATCGGGTCTATTGCTCCTCGGTGGACGCCACCGCCGCTCTGGCGTGACCATGGCGGCGGCGGCGGCGGACCGGGGGGAGGAGGTCCTCATGGAGGCGGCGGCGGCGGAGGCGGAGGATGGGGCTGGCCGGGCGGACACGGTGGCGGACGCGCTCCTCCACCGCCTTACACCAAAGACCCGCCTTCCAGCTCCGCTGGAGCCGGCCAGCAAGGGTGGAACCCCGGGTTCTGGTCTGGTCTGGCCGCAGGCGGAGCGGCAAGCTACCTCTTGAACCGGAACAGACAGCAGAACGAGCCGCAATACGTCCGCGTTCCCGACACCTTTGGTGGCATGGACGCAAGGCCGGGGTGGCAGACAGGGTTCGGGACAAGGCAGCGTCCCTCGGCGTGGGGCGCCGATACGGCGGACGACGACTGGAATAGGGGCGAAGGAAGCAGTACCGGCCTCCGACGGGCCACTGGGTTCGGTGGTACCACCACGCGCTAGCTGTCCATGCATCTGTACTATCTGATACCCAAATGACAGATCCAGTCATCAGAGGTGAGAGACGGGAAAATACGATTGAGGCATGACGTGTCAGCGGATGAGTGCGAGGTATGCCGTACAATGCTCGTTCCGGTGAACGTGTCAAAAGATCTGACCCCTCAGGTTGGCACAAATGGTCCGAGGTTGCATCAACAGCTGTTCATTCATACACCTCTTAACCAAAACAAAACCAAAACAAAAATGGCGTCCTCTCCTATCGTCGTCTCCATGGGTAACCCCCTCGTACGTCTGTACTGGATATCCCGCGGGTGCATTGCTCATCGTCCAGCTTGACATCCAGGTCGCTGGCAAGGACGGTGAAAAGTACCTCGCCAAGTACGAGCTCAAGGCGGACGATGCCATCCTCGCCGAGGAGAAGCACATGCCTATGTGAGCGTTATGAACGGCTGTCGTGAGCTGCGCTCACGGTGTAGCTACGAGGACATTGTGGCCAACGCCGAGGTGACTTACGTTGCGGGTGGTGCTGCTCAGAACGCCGCTCGGGCCGCTGCCTATGTCCTTCCCGAGGGGTCGGTGGCGTACATTGGCTCTGTCGGCGACGACGACCTGAAGCAGACGCTTCAGAAGGCGAACGAGGCCGAGGGCGTTCAGTCGGCGTACCAGGTGCAGCCTTCGCCTGCCAAGACGGGCGCGTGCGCCGTGGTCATTACCGGCCACCACCGATCGCTGTGCACGACGCTCCGTGCCGCTGAGATGTTCACCCCGTCGCACCTCCAGACGCCCGAGATCGCCTCGCTCGTTAACGGCGCCAAGTTCTTCTACATCGAGGGATACTTCCTCACGCACGGCAGCGAGTCCGCCCTCGAGGTTGCCAAGGCCGCCAGCAGCAAGGGCCGAACCGTCGTCCTCAACCTCTCGGCTCCCTTCATCCCCCAGTTCTTCAAGGTTCAGCTCGAGGAGCTCCTCCCCCACGTCGACATCCTTATCGGTAACGAGTCCGAGGCGGCCGCTTACGCCCAGGGCGCCGGTCTTGCTGTAAGTCCGCTACGCCGAAGCCGTGGAGAGGGCTGACGGGCGTAAGGACGCCTCGCTGCCCAGCATCGCGTCGACGCTCGCGGCGTTCACCAAGTCGAACGCCTCGCGACCCCGTCTCGTGGTCATCACGCAAGGAGCCGACTCGACGCTCGTTGCGTCTTCATCGCCCTCGACCTCGGCGTCCAACCTCAAGACGACCGACGCCAACCCCAAGACCTACCCCGTCCCCAAGCTGTCCGACGAGCAGATCGTCGACACCAACGGTGCCGGCGACATGTTCGCCGGTGGCTTCCTCGGTGCCCTCGCTCTCGGCAAGGACCTCGACGAGTGTGTCGAGATCGGCCACAAGCTCGGCCAGATGTGCGTCGGCCAGATCGGTCCCAAGCTCGTCTGGCCCAAGGTCAACGTCGTCTAATCTGGCGCTCTCCAGCGCGAATTGCAGGAGAATGTCTTGGCATGATCATCTATAGACATATTGCACCACGAGGAAGCCGCATCGCGACGTGGAATGGCTGCGGTGCGATGCATGCCTGTGCAGAAGCCGGCTGCGGCGCGTGTGTCTGGAAGGTGCAAGGTGTATTGTAAGAGAGTTTTCGCAGCCTGCGTTGTGCAAGAGGTGTTGGTGCGGACCTGAAAGTGACGTAAAGTTGTGGAAACAGCGGTGCACGGTGACGAGAGAATTGAGCCACTTAGCGTTTCCGGGGTTGATCGAAGTGGATTGCACGCCTCCATTCATTCACACTTCTGTCCTCGCTTCCGCCTTTGTCGATATCATCGTCGTACCGGTCCCGTATAGATCAGTCTCGACATTCAACAGTACATGTTTGAGCGCCGGACAGTTCCGATCAGCGAACCATTCCTCCCCGCTTGATTCAACCGAGCGGATGGATTCCTTTTCATCACGTATGGTCGCTTAGACGCAGACTCCCTTTCGCGACTCCGACTCGACTATGAAGCGACTCTTTCGTTCTTCCAAGCCGGAGATCAGTCCGCTGCCTCCTCCTCCACCACCACCACCGGCGCAGGCATCCTCTGGCTCTCAACATCCGCAGCAGCCGTACAGTCAAGGGCAGTACCCCGACGCGGCCGGATATACAGCACAGGTGCCGAACGGCGTTTCGTCCCAGCGCGACAATGGGCACGGTGCCGGTCCCAACGGACCACCATCCGGCGGCGGATTCAAGAAATCGTCGTCTGGGATCAAGCTGCATGACAGTGGGCATCAGGACGCGCCTACCGAAGCGGCAAGCCATGGTGGTGGTCACAGCGCTGGGGGCGGCGGTGGAGGAGGAGGAGGGGCATTCAGGATGTTTGGCGTCGGGAGGCAGAACCAAGGAACGGTGACCCCCTTTCCCGTCGATTCCGGGCGGGTCACGGACGGGATCAAGCGGCGTGTCAGCAGGAAGGAGAAGAAGTCCGCCGCAGCCGCGGCGGCGGCGGCGGCGAGCCATCAGGCGCCGAGTCTCGCAGAGATGCGCATGTCTCACTCTGTCCCGCCTCCGGCACCGCCATCTGGGCCGCAACATCCCCAAGGGTATCATGAGCAAGCACCGCACTTCGCCACACATGTCCAGGCGCCGTCGCCCCCACCACCGGGCGGTGTGCATCCCTCGGTAGAGGCCGGAATGATGATGCCTTTGCCCGGGGGACGCGGCGCGCGCGAACCGATGACTTCGCCAGATAGCTGGACGCCTTTCCCACCGACCGCGCATGGCGTGGCAGACTCGGCTTATGCGCCACTACCTATGCCTCCTGCACCTGGTTCGGCGTCATCAGTCACAGGACGACATTCCCCCTCACAGCAACAACTGTTCCTGCCACCAGGCGCGCAGCCGCCAAGTCCGCAGACGCTCCGACCAGTCACGCCCACGCGCCTACCATCCAGTCTTGGACACTCGCAGTCGAGCCTGCAGTCCCTCACCCAGGACGACGCCTACGCCCACCCTGGTCGAGGCGCGGGCGGGAGAGATCGCGGGTACAGCTCTGCCTCGGCATCCGGTCGTGGCTCGGACCACGAAGGTCCAAGCGCGGGGCATGGGCTAGTGTCCCACCAGCCTGGCAAGCTGTCGAAGGGACCGGCAGGCTTACAGCAAAACGTGCGATCACCCTTGGTCAATGCGTTCACCGACGCGGACAATACTTCGCCGCCAATATTCCCTATGCCGCAGCCGCTACAGCAACCGGTACCTCCTTTGAGTGCCACCACGCACGTTCTGCACGCGCCATATCCCGAGGATCCAAGCCAGGCACAGTATGTCCAGCAGCAGGACCGCGCACAAGAGCGGGAACACCGGGATAAGAAGGAGGAAAAGCCTAAGGGGCGGTTCTGGGGCATGTCGTTTGGTGGAGACAGAAAGGACAAGTCGGGCCGGTCGGGAACCGAAACGCCGTCGTCAATACCTCCATCACATGGACAACGGGCGGCAGACGGTTCGCGGCGCGGCAGCATCGATGCGTGGGCAGGCAATGTGCACGATGCTCAGCACTATAACAACCAGCATCAGCAACAGCAGCAGCACTTCGCTCCTGACTCGCGGGATCACGAGCGAGGGCGGACATCTGAGGCGATACACCGTCCTATGGCGTACTTCATGGGCCACGCAGCAGGGCAGGACGCAGCCGCAGCGAAGGATGTCAACTCAGCTATACGTGAGTGCTCATAGCAGCGGCCCCTCCCACGCAGAGAGACTGACGCACGCCTAGAGATTCTCTGTGCCAACCCAGATCCGTCATTCACGGCCATCTATGACGTGTGCGATCGGATCAACCATTCCGACAGCCCGGACTCGGTGTGCAAGGAGGCTGCCAGAGCGCTCCGCAAGCAGTTCAAGCACGGCAATGAGTCCGAACGCCGTAACGCTGCCAGGGTCTGGCTCTTCATGATGAAGAATATCAGCTCGCCAAGCTTTAGGAGTAAGTTGCCCAGTTGAAAGCGGTCACAGTATGCTGACTTGGCAGCAAACGCCGCGAGCAAGAAGTTCACGGCGTCTGTCGAGCCTATCCTCCTCGCTCCTGCCGCGAAGCCGCTGGTTTCAGTGCCAACACGCAGCGTCATTGCGGATGTCCTTGCGGACCTGACTTGGCATTATGGCGGTGACAAGGGGTGTGAACCTCTCGGCGAGCTGTGGCGCAAGGTCAAGGTGGATGGCGAGCCGGACAACGTGAGTCAAGCGTGATCCGATTTCGAGGATGAGCGCTGACCGTGGTCAGGGACGGCCTCTACCCGAAGACCACTTGAGTTTCCAGCCTGAGGCGATGTACCCCTCACGAGTCTTCGACCAGGGTCAGAACCAGATGTACCAGACCCATTCGGACCAAGCCGGCCAGGTCATGGCTGGGGGTTTCCACCGTGACGATTACGCGAGGAGCCGAGGCAGTTCCCCTGGGCGCATTAACGGCGGTCCAGGGTACGTCGACCTGCCGAGCCACGGCGAGGACATCAAGAAGCTGGGAGACGAGTGCAATGCTGCTCGCGAGGCGGCTAGGGTTCTCAGCGAGGCGCTCGTGTTCACCCGTCCCGACGAGCTCAACTCCAAGCCTATCATTCAGGTGAGCCGCACCCAGTCCTGCTGCGCTTGTTGCTGACGCCACGGACAGGAGTTCTACCGCACTTGTGTGCTGGCGTACGAGTCGCTCACCAACCAGATGGGCTGGGCTCAGGCTGAGGCCGAGCGATCACGCGAGCGCACGCTCATGAATGGGCTGCACATTGGCACTCCTCCCAAATCGGACGACTCGCACCCGTGGCAGGGTAGTCACGGCACACATCAGGCCACCATGGAGGAGGAAGCACTGGCGACGTTGCTCGAAGCGCACGGAGCGCTCACAGAGGCGTTGAAGCAGCATGACGATCTCGAGCGCATGGCTCGCGATGAGCGGGAGATGAAGGAGGTGAGGGAGCGGAGCAAGAAAGACACCCGGATGGACAAGAACGTGAGTCGGATCCTCACATGACTTGATCCGGTTCGATGGCGCTAACGGTGCAGGCTATTCTAGACGCCCAGGGGTCGCTCGTCCCGCCTACGGCTGGCGGATCGTCACGGTCACCGTCGCCGGCTCCGCACGCCCGTCTGCCGCAAGTGCAATCAGCAAACACCACACCACCCCTCGCTATCCCCTCGCGCGGCTTCGCCGGTCAGGACCTTGCGTCCCGATCCAGAACACCTTCGCCGGACGGGCGAGACCTTCCCCAGCCTCGCAAGCCCGGATCGCCCGGTCGGCCGTCTTCGCCTCTACGAAACGGCGGCGCGATCGCCGCCGCCGTGCCTGGCAAGATGACTGGTCCGCGGCCGTTGCCTCAGCCTGCTATGTTCAGGCAGGCCAACACCAGCGACGGCAGCTTGCAGGCGTCTGCGGCGGGCCATGGGCTCAAGCCGCCTTCCAAGTCTGGAAGCGGCAGCTCGGCAGACGGCCACGACCGTACTCCGAACGGGGCGTCGGCGGTGACGTCGGCGGAAGAGGCAGACGAAGACGGCTGGGTCCCGCCTACCAAGCCCACGCGTAAGGCTCTCGGCAAGCGCCGAGCAGTCGAGACCGAGGAATGTGAGTCGGGCACGTACACCTTCACGTATGACCGGAGCTGACATGGCAGCCGACTTCAACCCGGACGACATGTTCTTGACGCCGGCGGAGAAGAAGACCGACGGGTCAGGGTCGGACGAGTCGATTACTGCCGACGACGTGCACTTTGCTAAGCCTCCTGTCAAGTACGCCTACGACGCGTATCAGGAGAAACTTGAGGCGGACAAGGCGGCCAGCAGCCAAGGCCACGGGTCTTCCGCCGGCGCCGGGGGTGGCGGTGGTGAGGGCAGGCCTAGAGCCGGTACAGCCGGCACAACCGGCGCGCAAGGCGGTAGTGGAGGGAGCGGAGGCGCATCAGCAGCTGGTAATGCAGCGTAGAGCGCCGGATGTAGCTAGCATAGGGCGATAGACGATGATCATGCCGTCCCATCGCGATGCATCTGTACAAGACAAGATCAGGATATCAGGTGTCGAGACTGTGACTGACCTCCACCGGGCAAGTCCAAATTGTGGGCTGGGTTCGGCGATCAGTTTCATTCAATCGAATTCGCACGTAGAGCCGAATGCGGGGACTTCAATCAGCGAACAGGACGTTTCTAGTAGCGGGGCAGGGCAGGTTCGCTCTCGCTCGAGACATCAGCCCCGCCACGGCTTTACGCGTCCGGCCATACAGCTCGCCATTGTCCCTTCCGCCCTCGCAGGGCTCACGCCCAGGTCCTTCTTCTGCCCCTGACGACCCCTCCTCGAGCGGCCGACCACGCCGCGTTGGTCTGCTGGAGAAGTACGCCCCGCGACTACATGCCGTGTCGGCACGAACGGGCGTTCCGATCCCGACACTCGGCGTGTCTTTCCTGATCTTACACGAAATCACGGCCGTTCTCCCTGTCGTGCTGCTCTTCTGGGTCTTTCAGGCCCTTGGAGCCGGCGCATCGCTCGTTGCGTGGCTGGCAGACGAGACAGAGCAGTCGACCGAGGCGCCGCGCGGGTCGTGGGACTGGCGCGCTATTGCTCATGGATGGATCGTAGAGGGGGAGAAAAAGGTCGAGGGCGTAGGGAGGCGGTATGGTATTCTCGGGTACGAGAAGCGGGTTAAGGGCGAGCCGGCGGGCCACCCAGCAGAGGTGAAGTCGGAGACTTCGTCGCTCCCGGAGGAAGTGCGAGCCGGGGAAACGACAGTCGAGGATGACCCGGCGGCACGGGTCGTCCGAGAGGCGAAAGAAGGCGGAGCGGCAGCCAGCGTGGCGAACGCCATAGCGGCCTATGTCGTCGTCAAGGTGAGCATACTTCGCAGCGACAGTAACCAGAGAACGAATGAAACTGAGGCGGTAGGCCCTGTTGCCTGTGCGAATAGGCGTCTCGCTTGCGGCCGCGCCCGGCTTCGCCAGGCTGTTCCTCGAGCCTGTTCGGCGGTACGGCAACAGCTACAAACGGTGATACCCTCTTCATGCAAGTCTGACCTGTACCCTTCACCAGTACAGCCTTCACCAGCTCGTCCGTCCCTTGTCATTGTGCCGCCCCGGCCGGTCCTCGGCCATGCCTCGCACTCCTGGCCGACCGGTCCAGATCTTGACCTAAATTAGGTTATCCTCCTCCTCGCACACACACAACCCTCATGTCAGCGTTCTATCCCAGGCTTCTCAGCGTCCGATCGCAGAGCATTCGCCCTCTCTATCTCCCGCCTCAGCCGGCGATTCGAGAGCAGCAATGCAGCTAACGCCGTTACCCGCCGCGTACCTACAAGTTATGCAAATCCCGTTCCCATATCCAGTACCCAGAGGGCCCAGGACGGCCTGCTCGGCCCAATTGGGGGATCTCTGGTTACTTGGGGTTGATCGCCCGGGGGAGGTGTGGAGCTCTACGTCATTGCTGCATATGTACTCCTCCAGAAGGGGGGGCGCCCTGGCAGAAGGCGTACCATCTTTTGTGGTTGACTCGTACTCCTTTTCCACTCAACGTACAGCTGCATAGCATCAATCATTCTACCACCGGTAAAACCGCAGTTTGCGACGTCCTTCCGCCGACACAATCTCTGCCCAGTCCAGGTCGAAGATGTCGGGCCGAGCGTCGTCTCCTAGTGCATAGGCTTCCTGCTGCTCGACAGGCCGCGAGTACTGGTGTACCAACAGATCGTTCTCGCCTGGAACGATGACTTTTGCCATGTGCAGTCTGAGCTCGGGGGTGAAGGTGAATTGGTTCAGTTCCAGTTCCTGCGTCAGGGCGTCAGATAGATCCCATAGGGTATCGCAGCGTGCCTACCTGCCAGGCGACCGTATCTCCAGGGCGTACATCTTCCGGCCCCGCCGGCACAAAGGTCCCTCTCGCGCTCTCGCCCTTGGCGAAAGCTTCCTCGGCCGCGGTCCACTGGCTCTCAGACTGCATCCACGGATCGTCCGAAGTTACCGCTTCCGCCTCCGGCTCGATCACCGGCGTGGCCTCAGCCACCAGCGGCACCAGAGGTGTAGTCCATTCCTGGTCGTCCAGCTCCATGTCCTCCCCTTCGTCTGCGACAACGGCCGGAGGCACAGGCGGGGCAAGACCTGCGGTCGATCGCTGCTGCCCTCTCGCGCCCTTTTTGCGCCGACCCTGATCCCGACGCCACTCGTACACCTGGCTCGTGACGAACACGTTCGAAGGCAGGTCGGTCTGCTCGGAAGGCGCCAGCGTCCTCGTCTGTCTGCACGGTCTTGGCGGCGTCAAGTTGAGCGCCGAGGAAGGGAAGGCTTCCGTCTCGGCGCTTGATGCTGCAGGCGGTTCTGGCGGGACGGATGCTGTCGAGGCGGGGGCGATTGTCTGCGCAGGATTTGTCGCTGCGTCTGCAAAGACCGTCTTGGTGCCTTGAACAGCGAGCATTTCCTTCAAGAAACCCTTCTTCTTGTTCGCATTCGCCATCTCCAGAGGCACCGGCAGACCTGGGACCGTGAACGTAGTGATTGTGGTATCCTGCGCTGATGGCGCAGATGGCGGTTCTGGCTCTGTTGACGGCGGACCTGTTGCAGCGCTCGACAGCGTCTGCCCCCGAGCCTCGAGTTTTCTCATCTGACGAGCGATTGTGCGTCTGGCGTTACGCGACTTTGTTTCCGGCTTGCCTTGTCCCGGCGGAGCAGGATGTGAGGGCGGCTGCGCCGGTGGTGGTCCTGCTGATCGCGGAATAGCGGTTCGAGAGGATGATGGTAGTTGCATGGGCGAGGACCGCAGAGATGTCGCTCTTGAATGTGCGTCTGAGTCAGAGCCGCTGTCTGACTCGTCTTCCGACGAAGATGAAGAGTCCAAGCTGTCCGAGCTGTCGCTGCTGCTGGAGCTCTCGCTTGAGCTCGATTCAGAGCTGGAGCTTGAGCTGGACGCGGAGCGTGAGATGGGGTCGGCCTCAATGGCGGGGGTGGCCTTCATTGCCGTCGTGTCAGTCACAGGGACAGTAGCCGGAGGTGTTGGTCTTGCAGGGGTGGAAGGGAGGTGCGGCGGGCTCGAATGTCTGGGCTTCTTCGACGCTGATGAAGACCCTGCGCGCGATGACGGGGCTGCTGATCGCTTGCGACTGGCCTCAGCGCTCTCCGTTGACCTCGGATTTAGTGATCCGGTCTGGCTTGAGGACGGACCTCCGACCAGTTCTACGCTGCGAACATCATCAGCTTTGAGCCCTTCTCGACCCAGATCCCAGTAGTGCGCAGTGTTCCCCGACCCAGATCGCAACTCACGTGATAACGTCCCCTGCTTCGAGCATATCCATACTACTACCGCTCAGAAGCTCGAATCCGTCGACTTTGAGCAACAGCTCCCGGCCATGCTGGGCGACACTTGCGATAGTCGACAGCGATTTGACGAGATGCCGCTTGAGGTGCTTGATGGTCTTGACATCGGTTGGGACCGGCACAAGCACCTTCGACGCCGTAAATGGCGGCAGCAGAGAGAGCCTGACTCTCATGCTGTCGCTTGAACGCGCTGCAACAGAGCGACAGAGCGGAGACCCAGCGATAAAGATAATATATGGCAACTTCGGGTCACCGCTCGAAATGTTATGAGATCCGGTTAATTCACGGAACGAGCTGTGGCGCAAGTGGCACGCAGGAGACTTGTTTCATCATTGTCCTTGCTTGTACAGACAGACGTGTGCATGGATACATGAGACAAGCATGAAGCCAAGAGGATGGAGAATATGGGGCCATGAGCCCATTCAAGCTGTCGGACTGGGCTGCACCATAACATCATTGCTGAGTCAAGCCGGGCGGGCGATACATTCGGGTGGAAGAGCAGCGCCGATCATCTGTCCCTTGGTCAGCGGTGTGTCGATTGGTTGACCAACACACTGAGACTCACGATGCACTCCTTCAGCCACTGGATGTTGCACAGCCTTGGATCGCTGCGGAACAGTGGCGGAAGGTCGGAGATCCGTGTTTTCCGGTCTTCGATGAGGATGTAGTCGACGCCCGTCGTCTCGGTCGTGGTGATGGTAGTGTTTTCGATAACGGAGAACGCGCCGAGCGCATGTAAGCAGACGGGAGCAAGGTCCTTGCCATGTAAGCCATGCTCTGCTACAGAAGTGCGAGACGACGTAGAACTCACCCTGATCGGATCGCCCGAGCCTTTTGGTTTGAGGAAGAAGAAGCTCTTTTCTCTGAACGGTTGCCGCGCATTTCGCGCCTGAGTGGCCACCCAGCCCGGCCCGCTCCAGTTTGGATCGACGACCTGGGAACAGGCGCCATTCAGCTTTTCAGATCTGCCGGGAGAAAGCAGGTACGATCGCCAGTCCACGCTCTGCCGAGGCATCAGCCGGGCTCATTGAAGGACATGGCTGACTCACCTGTTTGGCAATGCCAGTGATGTAGGCGCCAGACACGATGGGTACACCAGCGGAGAGAGCCGCAAGGACTTTTGTGGTCAGGGCGACCGAGTCGGCATGGCACGAGACGAAAGGCGCTCGCCCGTCTCTAAGAGTAGAGTCGGACCCAGAGGGCAACGCAAACATCTCTGGCCAATCCGACAACACCTTGCCGCCTAGAGCCTCAATCTGCTTGGTGATGGCCCGGTGTGTGTCTTTACCGCCCGTGAGAAGCCAGCTCGTCTTGAGCAGGGGTCGGGTCGGATCGGCTTCCGCAGCGAGGTGCCTTGCCTCGGCTACGGTTGTCGTCGACCTGGATACCGAGGCGTCCCCAGGTGTCACAATCGGGGCAGCAGCGAGCACGGTGGGATTCGAGGGGCCCGTGGCAGGATTCGTAGCCTTCGGTACAGACCTCGATGGCGTCTTCGCGGTTTGAGTAAGGATGTCGCTCAAGCGAAGTTTGCGATCGCTGTACTTGGCTTCCACAACCGAAGCCGGGATCGCCACCTTCTTGGCCAGCACCGTCGTTGTCTTGCGCTCGTGCTGCACGAGAATCTTGGCCGCTCGATCCGCTGTGGCGTCGTTGAACTCCTCGCACACCATGAGCGCGCCTGCCTTCGCCAGCGGCTTTGGCGATATGACGTGGACCTCATCGCCGACGCGTAAATCACCCCTGCGAAGATGCTCGATCGGTACCGTCGCGGCGGTGTTATCGAAGAATTTCACCCGGAACTGCGCCCCGTCATACGAGTCGATTTTGCCGAGGTAGAATCCCGGCGGACTTTCCCAATACGCCAGCACGAGCAACTTGTTGAGCTGTGATGGCTCGCCCATGGCCAGAGGGTCCGCAGATGTGGCACTACTGAGATCGCTCGAGTCGCTGCTTTCCGCTTCCGAGTCGGCTCCGGAGGAGGAGAGGTGCCTTTCGGCTTTGCGCGTACTAGCTCGCTCGACTGCTTTCTGACCCGCGGCAGTGGTGACCCGCGATTTTGTCCTCTTGCGTGAAGCGGGGCGAACTTGCGGTCGGAATGACTCGTAGTCATGGTTCTCCGGATCAGGCGGAGTTTCCGGCTCGCTGTCCGAGTCCATGCGTCGTGGCGATGGCGTAGATAAAGAGCTTCCCGCTCCGGTCGGGCTATCTCCACGATCCGCAAGGCTTGTGCGCCGCTGCGCGGTGGTGGACGATCGCCTCGATCCTCCAAGCACAGGTGGCTCGGCCATGTCCACATCCGGGTCTGGCGAGTACCGCCTGGGGGCTCGCCTGACTCGCTTCGACCGAGGACTTGGCCGCACCTCTGCCGCCTCAGCATTAGCGCTGACGGGTGGGCTGGGCGGTGCTGCTCGCTTTAGGCCTCGTACGGCGGTCTTGTCCGGGTGCAATCTCGAGGAAGGCACCGTTATAGGGCTTTGACCCCTGGAAGCGGCCTCGGCTTTGATCGCGCGCTCGATCGCAAGGGGCGGCGGCCGGACCGCAGTTCGCGCCGCCGATGCCGCCGGCTGTTGAACGTTTCCGGGCGGTGGCGAGATCGACCGCTCGATCTTGGGCGGATCTTCCCGCTGGGGAGTAGGAGCGCAAGCCGAAGGGCTATCAGCGGAACGGAATCGCTGCCGTGGGCTGCTTGTCGAGAGGGGCGGCGAGATCGGGGAGCTGATGCGCGGCACCACATCGCTGGGAACGCTGATGGATTGTGCGTCGACAAAAGTAGCCTCGAGGGCCGCCACGTCCGTGACCCCTGTGCCGAGCGGCGGAGCGTTTGTTCCTGGTAGAGGTAGCAGACCGGTGTCGCTTTCTGCGTCCGCGTGCTTCGGAAATATATCCGAGTCTCTCTGTGTCGCCTCCAACTGACTCCGTGAGGCCATCCTGATTTCTGGCAGTAATGCACTACTTCCAGACCCGCCTCGCCGGTTGCCTTCAGACGACCCACTTTGCGTCGACTCGAGTCGCGCTGGCGACGACACCGGTATCGATTGCCTCGACGAGGAAATGGAGACGACTGATTGCGGGAGCGAGTCTGCCTGCGCTGACTCGGCTGAGCTCTGCGTGGATCGTGCGCCCTTTTTGGGGAGCGAGCTCCCAGGCGGTAGGCTGGAAGATTCGTCCCGCGGCGGACTGGACGACTGGGTGTTCTGATACGTTGCCTCGAAAGGAAGGGCCGGCACAGCGAAAACATCATGTCGAGGCGGAGCCGGTATCTGCGGTGTCGATTGCGGAGGACTGGCTGGTTGCGTATTGACGTAGGTGGCCTCGAGGGCCGCAAAATCGCGGACGACTGGGGCCGCACTTGAAGGACCCGCCTGGTCGCTCTGACTCTGTGTGTCGACATATGTCGCTTCCAGTCCCGCGCCCGCAACGCCCGCTTTCGTCACCGAGACTGTTCGCAAGAACGGCGAATGCGCGGGTGGCTGCTCCGTCGAAGCGGCAGGTACCTGCTGAGTATTGATATAAGTGTCCAGAAGGGCGACAGATGGCGTAGCTTTCGGTGGCGGCCGCGATGGGCTGCCAAGTCCTGTTGACTCGCGCTGAGTCGCGACGAAGGATTTTCCCGGCTGCGACCACTGCGAGCCGAGGACCTCGTGTTCTTGGCTCGAGAACAGCTTCGATGGCTGCGATGGCTCGTCCTGCGACTCATCCTGCAAGGTGAAAAGCGGTCGATTGGCCCCTGGATACGAATGTCCAGGCGATGTTGATTGAAAGGATTCTGAGGGGAAGAGAGGAGGCGAGCTGGCAGGCACCAACTCTCTACCGTCTGGTTGGGACGTGTCGGCCGGTGGTAGCGATTCTTGAGTAGGAGCGATCTGCGGCAAGCTCCTATCCGCCTCAAGCTCATCTTCTTCGTCGTTGCCGCCAGCATCCTCAACATCTGTCCCTTCTGCCATCAAGACGTCTCCGTCCGCTTCTTCCTGTCGCGAGAGGATGCGCGAAAGCTTTTTGCGAGGCGGCAGGTCCAGTGACTGGGCGAAGCTGTCCTGCTCAGCGGCAGCTGAACGCGCGCTTGACTTCGACGTCGTCAGTCCTCTCGATGAGGAAGGAGAATCCCATCTAGGCGGATTTCGCTGGGCTGATCCCCCGCGTTTGCCGTCAGTACCCGGTCTGGCAGGAGTTGGCATCTTCGTGATGGGCGTTCTTGGCTTGGACGACGGCATCTCGCTTGCAGGCGGGGTGGTGGGTCGGACGATGGAAGCTATTGCAGGCGAGTCGTCCGGAGTCGCCACGTAGGGGGTCTCGTCGGGGTGCAGAGGGGGGTGACCTTCTTCGATCTCGTCCGGGTCGGGCAAACCGGACGCGCTCTGCGCGGGCAAGCTGGAAGTCAGTGGCGGCAGAGGCGAGGCTGTCGGGGCCTTGTGCAGTTGCTGATAGTCAAGTTCGGTGGCGTGGTTGCTGCCATGTTTGGAGAGGCCGTCCAAGCCGTCGCCAGGAGGTCCGTGCCATGCGATCGATTCAGGTGTTTCAAGTCCGGGCCGGGCGGCTAGGACTGGACTTGCGACTCCATCCAGCTCCACTCCGCTCGATATTTGCCCTTCTGCTGCATTCTGACTGTCCATCGCCCTGATGTGGAAGCTCTCCTGCTGGGTCTCGTCCTCCCAAGATGACATGCTGGGAGAGCAAACGCTAAGCTCCGCTGCCGTAGCCACGGATCTACATAGGTGAGCGTCCGTCTTGAGAGTGAGATATGAAGAGAGCTCACCAGGACTTCCTGCGTGATTTACTACCGATACTACCGTATGTGACGAAGCATCCTGTCGGGCAACACTGTCAACATTACAGCTGATGGGCGAAGACTAGTCAGTCGCGTTCAGACCCAGAATTCCGCCGGAACCAAACAAAAGTCCAGTCAACGTCGGACACGGAGAGATGGATGATCTCCGTTTACAACTTGGCCGCCGGGCCATTTATGCGAGCCAGGTGTGAAGCATAAACATCAACCAAGAGACCAAGGAGGTTGGGCGAGTCGTGCGTGATAGTCCATACGATTGGGGATCTGGCTGCGAGCGCTACCGTCGCCTGTCTATACCTTTCGGCTCGCTTCTAGTCAACGACTTTCCAGCCTTCAAGGGACCATGCCCATTCGTGTCGACGAGCCCACCACCATGTCTGCCCATCCTGTGAACAAGGCCGTCGTCACCGGCGCAGGCGGCAAGGCCCTTGACGATTACTACAAGTGGGTCTGGTGTTCGAACTGCATGCTTTGGGATATCTACTGATGCCACAGGTCGACCGGCAATGAGGCGCTCGACACCCTTGCCTTCCTACATCTGCTCGAGCGGCTCAAGGTGTGTTGGAAGGCATTTGGAGGAGATAGGCTCTGTGCTGAAGTTTGGCAGGTGGAGAAGCGATCCGGATGGGTCAGAGAAGGAGTATGTTCGGAACCACGCTTCGATGGGACATCTGACCGAGCTGACTCTTCTCGCAGGTACAAGGCGCTGAGAGGTATGTGTTGTTGACGGCGCCCCGGCAGACGGCGCGAACCCGCATAGCTCACCAGCTTAGCATATCCGACCACATGTGCCGTATGGCGCTCATGGCGATGATGCTCCCGAATGACAGCGGACGGCCTTTGGACATCCCCAAATGCGTCATGGTGAGTTTGTTCATCGAGCCGCATAGCTCTCAGGCAGGATAAGCTGACCTGGCCAGATGGCTCTGGTACATGACCTCGCTGAGGCGCAGTACGTCCTTCCCAAGGGGTGTCTCATCTGATCAAGCTGACCTAGATTCTAGCGTTGGCGACATCACTCCCGTGGAGGGTATATCCGTGCACACCAAGCACCAGCTTGAGGAGCGGGCGATGGACGCTTTCTTGAACGAGATGCTTGGCGGCGAGGGCAACCGGCATGCGAGGGAGCGATTCAGGGCCCTGTGGGATGTGAGTCGGTGCTGTTCCGGCGAGGTAGCTGAACGCTGACTGTGCGCCAGGAGTACGAGGCACGGGAGACGCCCGAGTCCAAGGTCGTCAAGGACTTAGATCGCTTCGAGCTCGCCCTCCAGGCTGTCGAGTACGAGAGATGTGGGTTATCCTCTACTCGAGAGAACCATAGCCGCTGACAAGATGTAGCGCAAGATATCCGATCGCTTGGCAACTTCTTTGTCGGCTCTATCCGTACGACACTCCTTGCAGCCACGCCAGACAGAAGAGAGGCTGACTTTGACAGCCCACCTGGAGCACCCGACGATTCGCGGCTGGGCGAACACCCTGATGGAGGAGCGGAAGGAGCTCTGGGCCTCGAGAGATCGGACTCAAGAGGAAGCCGATGGTCTCAAGGGCATGACGGTCGGGTCCGAGACGGACAGGAAGGCAGCTCAGGCCAACGGCAACTGATCGCCCCGTTTCCGGCATCTGCATTGGCATTGCGTGTGCCTGTATCTCTCTCCCTTTGTGTATAGTACGGATTTGGCATGGCATGGCATGGTTCGCAAGACATGTTGATACATGGGATAGCCAGATCCGTGGTACAACAGGAGGACGTGAACTCTCGCCGGACTGATCAGAAGTACAAACGCTGGACAGCCTGCGCTGAGCTCTCCACGGGACAGTACGGGCACTTGGCCGATCGCCTTCTGCAAATGGATCAGCAACGCAGCTCATGCCCTTCGATGCGACAAAACCCACCCTCCCTTCATCATACGGTTGAAGCTTTCGCGCGCGATGGTGTGTCCGCAGCTCAGCATCGTGGGTGGGTTCGTCTCCGTTGCCTGCTCCTTTGATACCGGGCAGACGAACACTGAGTGATATCGCCGAGAAGGGGGTAATGGCACTTCCATCTGGCACAATCAGCGCTACCGCTATCATCTTGAGAACAGATTGACTCACTGGCAGCTCGTCCCATTTCCGGATGTTGCCTAGCCTATCGCCCATGACCCTCCTTGCTTTCTCAATAACGTTGAGAGCGCCGCCTCGGCTGCCCAGGTCGACGACGACTTCGAGCGGCTCCTCTTTGGGGAGGCCGTGTCGGCGGCAGAACTCGGTCCTGAACAGAACGACCAGCGGTTTGAAGTCGTACCTGTCCGCTACCTCCTGCGAGTACGGCGACTCTGTCTCGGTGGACCCTCTGGTCGCCGAGGGATAAAGGCAAGAGGTGATGAGCTGGGTTACGGGATGTGTAGGCATGAAAGGCATAAGATGCCTCCTCGCGTATGCGAGCGCCTCAGATGGTGTCTCGAGTCGGAGGAAGACGGATCGATGCAGCTGATACGGGAGGTTCGTGGCTTGTGGAGATGTGAGCGCAGAGGAATTAGCGTCCCACCAACTAGTGGTATGTCAGCGATGTCAAAGGTATGGAGCCACTTGACATACTCCAGGGCAGATATGACATTGCCGACTTGTAGATCCTCCACGATTCGATGAAGTTCTTCACTCAAGCCACGCTTACTCGCGTCGTAGCTCATCCCGCTTTCCTGCTTTGTTAGAGCGAGTCGGTTGCTCTGGGCGCACCTCTTCCATCGCCGCTACCGCATCCCAAAGCCCTCTCCGGCCGAGAGACTCCATGACCGTACGGTCGAGCGCTTGTCGCGATTCCGGATCGGAAAACAGCGGCGGGTCATTGTATGCATCGCTTATTGCCGCGAGGTTGGGTGGGAAGTCCTGTCGGCATTCAGCCTGCATACCCAGAAGGCTCAACAGCGTAAAAGGCAGGGGCTCACCTTGTCGACTGCCTTGCCCAGATTACCCAATGCGCCATACCATCCCTTCAAACCCTTCTCCACCTCCTTCTTGCTCCTTGTGACGCTCGCCTGCAGTTCTTCAATGACCCGCTTTGGATCTGAGCCGGCGCGCAGGCGCTCCTTGGCCACTGCCAGGTGCTGGTCCAGCAAGGCGGTGAGCGGACCGGAAGCCGAAGTCGAGGGCGACGACGACAAGGCTTCGAGCGCTGCCAGTGCGCCAGCTACGTCCATCGCGTCTGTATGAGTACTGTGTAAGGCGTTGTGCGTATAGTAGTTCTTCCCGACGAATGCAGGAGGGCTACAGTCACCGTCCTTGACGGCGTGAACCGGCTAGCATCCCGAGGAGCCCCGGCAGGCACGTGACGTGTTAATTTCTGAGTCGCAATGTCCTTCCACCTCCACTTGAAGATGTTTTGATTGCTTCAGCGCGGATACATCTTTTGCCATCATAACTCAACGCCATGTCAGCCTACACTCAGCAGAACCCCAACCGGATGCCACCAAGGGAGACCGCTCCCGCTCCAGCACTGATGGAGTACATCTGCGGCGGTGCGTGATCGGCGGACTCCTGAATAGGACTACGCTGAGTTGCTGCAGACTGCGGTGCCAAGAGTGCGATCAAGACGACTGAGCCCGTCAGGTGCAAGGAGTGCGGACACCGGGTGCTGTACAAGCCCCGGACACATCGGAGTGAGCACGCCGTCCGCTCTTTCTGCTATCCCTTGCTGACCATCCTTAGTTGTACGTCAACGGGGAGGGTGCTCGTCCGGGATGATCGCTGATCTTTTCAGGTCCAGTTCGAAGCCAGATAGCTTATCGGCCGACGCCATCCTCACTGTACCCCATCGACAAACAAGTTCGAGAGCTTCGTTCCGGTCCCTCATGCATAGTGTATCCTTATGGTCTGCTCGCATTGATCACTCGCACGAATTGCCGGACTCGTCCTGCCGGGCACGGCCCTTCGGCCACGGCGTGATGAAGATATGTGTGTCCAGGCTGTGGGCGCCGGGGCGCCAGCCACAGAGATTGTGGTGTCGAAGGCCTCGACCTCGTCTCCAGGGCTTGGTGGCGGACTGACTACCCAAAAAAGGAGCATACAGTCATCCTGCTTTCCTTTTCCGTCGCCGTGGCGGCCTCTACATGGTCCATCAGGTATACTTAAGGGGGCGATACAGACTGATCCGGCCCCTCTTCACCCGACATCAGACCACAACTTCTGGTACTAATCATGGCAGATGAACAGAAGCCCTCTGTCTCTAGGGAGAACAGCCCCGCCAAGACTAACTCAGAGCCCCCTATGGGGATCAAGCGCACCCCCACCGTCTTCAGTGACGCCTCCAATGGATCCGGATCAATCGTTCCAGGAGACTCGGTCTCACAACGAGGAGACGGTTTGGTCAATTCAATCGATTCTGACACGTTCGCGTTACTGAGGCGGCAGCATACCTCTCGCACGGACAATGCGCTCGACGATGTTGACGAGCAAGACGAGGAGGAGCCCGACGAAACAGACTTAGACCCACGCAGAAGAGGCCGTGTTTACTGGTGGAAGGACCGCAGGAGATACTCCTCGAGTGCTGTCGATACCGAGTCCGAGGACGCAGCGTCGAGCGATGGCGGTGACGGGGCCGACGGATCGGATGGGGGAGGGAAGGCGTCGGGTCAAGCTTCCTCCCAGACGCACTCTGCGTCGCCTAAAGGACCCGCCGGGTCCTCGAGTGAGTGATCGCCGTCCGCGAGCTCTGTCCGTGCTGGCCGGAGATGATCGCGGTCCTCCGGGCTGCATCTGACTCCCGCTTCGCGGCCGGCCGTTTAGACAGGGACTTCTTCTGTACATATCGTATGTTACCTGGTGACGTGCTGGCCTGTCTGCTTTGTATCGCCGAAGATGGCAAGCCGGCTAGGGATGGCCACTACAAGGGTAGCTGTGCCCTAGACGTTTCTCGGTCGAGACGAAGCCGGCGTCTTTTCCCGTGAAGAAGGGAAGTCGGATCACGGCCCTTTGTCGGTCGGTCACTGGAGCTCTGCTGACACCCAAACGGTTTTCTCCGGCGGAGCTCTGCACATAAAGGTGTCCGAGAAACCGTCACTGCGAGGGTCACAGGGTTGAAAGGATGCAACCTTGAAAAGTAACCTCGACCAGGCAAGTCTGCGAAGATCCAGGCTATATATATCAGGGGAAAGAGGGCGTCGAGTGAGATATCGCTCATACGGTTCGAACCTTTTCCCTGCTGTGCCAACCGAAAGTACGCTTAGAAGCAATGTCTGACGACCAAGACAAAAATGCTGCACCCCCATCCGACTACTCCGAAAAGGATCAAGGCGATAAACCTATCTTTAGACGGAGTGCCACAGAAGCAACCGCGGTGAACGACGACGATTACATGTCGGATGGTAGCCAAGGGGAGACATACCGACACTATTCCGAGGATTACAAGAAGCACCAGCAAACCCATTTGTCCGAAGGGAAAGCCTGGAGGACACGATGGACGCAACGGCGGGAGCGCAGCCGACAGACGAGGAGAAGACGGACTATGAGCAGCAGCCGGGCGTGTCTGCTGCTTCAGACGAATCTCAGGGGGAAGCCCCAACGGAGGACGGAGAGAATCTCAGGCCGACCCTGTGCCGAGACTCTCCAGGGCGCCCACTCTTGCCTTCACGACCGATTCGCAGGTCGAGCATGAGTCGGACCAGGAAGAGAGGCTGGGCTCGCCCAAGGAGGATTGAGTAGGGTCGCACATAGAGCGATCGGCTACTGTATTCGTGGCGCCAGTCTATCAGCCCATGGTCTCATACACCCTCGATGGACCGCGACACCATGGATGCATCGAGGTCTTGTCTCCATCGCGTGTATGACCAGACCGCAAGGACATTGCGCGGTCCCGTGTCCCTGCCTCCTACGTACCTCTACGACTGCGTCGCTGCCAAGTACTGCTCTGCACCCCAGCGTGATATTGTGCTCCCCATGCATTCGCCTCGTGGAGGGTGCGTGAAGTGGCTACGGGCCAGGCTGTCGGCATTCTGATCCGCTTTCATTCGCTGGGCCGTCTGGGGCGATGATGCTATGCCCTCAAAGGACATACGATCTGAGTCTCAGGAGTCCACGCCGATACGTTTACCTCAGCCTGGCCAGAGGTATGCAACACCTCCGGCCCCGCCAGTCGACCACCTCCACCGAGGTATACCTCTTTTGTC
Organism: Cutaneotrichosporon sp. M94-02A; assembly: GCA_037040355.1. Lineage (NCBI taxonomy): Eukaryota > Fungi > Basidiomycota > Tremellomycetes > Trichosporonales > Trichosporonaceae > Cutaneotrichosporon > Cutaneotrichosporon sp. M94-02A. Next base: position 167,867 of record JAXQGU010000081.1, read on the forward strand.
TACTTCGCATGCGAGACGATGACGTGCTGGATGCCTGCTTTATGCCAGTCAAATCCTTAGGCAGCTTGGGATACCGCCATAAGGGTAGGTCCGCCTCGCTTAGAAAACTGTGAGTCAAGAAGCGAGCAAGACGCTTACTCGAAGGGAAGGCTCGGAAGATCGTCATTGGCGGAGACCGACAGCCCAATGAGTACTGTGGATCCTTTCTGCATCAAATCATTCAGCGCGCTCCTGCAGAGCCCGACGGGGCTGAGGTCAAAAGGTTGTCGCGGACGATCACAGACGACAAGGGAGCTGACCTCGGATAATGGAAACAGGATAAGCGAGCAGATTGGGGAATTGCGGGCTCCGTCTGGGGCTACATATACTCATCAGAGGCCACATAGACTGTAAACGTCCCAGAGCACCGATTTCCTCGCGCTCTTGTCTCGTTCGCACCCCAGTAAGATGAGTGAAGACAACCACGAGACTCCCAAGGACCGCCCCGAGCAGCCGAATGTCTCGCAAGAGGAGCAATCCATGGACAGTCCGGCCACCTTGGAGCGAAGGGATACCGATCAAACTGTAGTGAACGATGATGACGAGTTCGAGTCGGGTGAGATATTGGGTGATCACGAAGCGGATGACGGCTCCAAGCTCCGTGATCTTCCGTCTCGCTATAAGACTCATGCCGGCACCGGCTTGGAACCGATCGAGGACCCCAGTCCCTTCTCTGAGGACGAAAAGAACCAGAAGTTGTACGAAGGACATACCGAAGCGGAGTCTGAAGCCGAGCAAACGGACCCGACATTGGCCGGGGGGGCAGATGCTACATTTGCCGAGAGCGCTGACGATGCAGGATTCCGCCCTTCACTGTCAAGGGCACCGACTCTTGCCGCGAGCGACCACGAACTCTCCTGGGACCCCACAGAGGAGGGCCCCAGCCCGGATGATGACTAGGATGATGCATTGGCAATCAATACAGTCTTCGGCATACCGTATGTACATATGCACACAATGAGATTTCATGTGGCAGAAAGGCCATGCTGCATGAGAAGACATGCGGGCACGTTTCCACCTTCATTCCTTTACGCACATCTCCTTTTGCTCAGACTGCCGTCCACCGTGCGGTATACTGTGGCGAGACAGAGTCACGTTCTCGGAGCCCTCTGGCTACGTACAGTACGTCTTGGCGAAATGTCTACACTGTCAAATGCGCTCGAAGCGAGTCCGGAACTTTCTGCCTTCTCGAAATCATTGAAGAGTCGAACGAGGTGTAGATGTCTTATGACTCTCTGTAGTTACCATTGGATCTTCGACCTAGCTTCCTCGCCACCAGCAGCCTTTATCCTCAACACGTAGGGACGCCGAACAATGCTCCGTCGGCCGCCAAGGTCAGTTTAGCGACGATCGGGCTTTGACTGCAGAGGCAATTCGTCACCCGGCTCGCGGACACCGGTTCATCAATTCCGTCGGACAGTCTCGAAAGCGTGGAGCTTTGAGCTGCCCTTGAAGCGTTGCATCAATCACCGGGCAGGGCATGGGGCGGGCGGCAAGACGTAAAAGCGCTGCCCAATTCCATCCTGGCAGGGACCAGGTCGCAAAGCTTACTGTCTCAGTGGACGCACAGCTGTTTCTCACGCAAACTCGCAAACTCGGTGAGAATGCCAGGGGCCAACAAGAGCCACAGAGACTTGAGCTCCATGACTCCTTCGCCTACTGCAACCACTGCCAGTGACGGCGAGCCCAGCTCCCCAGGGCTGACATTTTCTAGAGCTAATACGCTGGTGGACGATCCGCCGCAGGCGAGCCCGCCATTTGCTCCGGTGAGGCAGAATACTGTGCCTTTCGTTGGCATCCCCAGCGAATATGATCGTCCCGGGATTGAGATGACCGTTGCGGTCGAGTCGGAACCCGCCTCCTCGACTGAGTCCGTCGAGTGGACCACAGATTCTGACGACACGACGGCTGCTAAGCCCTCGGACAATTTCGAAGCGTACGACGAAGCCGCCTACAGGTGCGAGAGTCCCGAGTCATACGACACGCACATGGAGCGATCAAAAGAGCCTACGGACTCGAAGCGGGACTCAGCTGTCGCTTCCGCAGCCACATCATCTACTTCAGGCTCACTGCGACGATCGAGTACTACCGCTTCTGATGTGACCCTCGTCGATCCATCGTCGGGGACGCCCAATCCAGCCGAGTCCAAACTATACGCAGATGAGGACCCAGGATCGAGGGACTAGAGACGACTCTGTATGAGGTGGCCTGTCTGTGATCCATTTGTGCATAACATCGTCGCCACACTTCGAGCAGTGCTCCAACTTTCTGACCGACGTACATAATGTATGGCCGTACATTCCGTCCGGTCACTTAGCTGGGCTGAGTATTCACGAGATCAGTGTTAATGAGCTGCGAGGATCCCATTACCGCGCCATTCTGCTGTCTGGTTTCGTAGCCGTGTTTGCGAGGCCTGATGTACATCGGGATGACTGGAAGGTGCCTACATAAGAGCCTGTGAGCGGAGGCAGGCCGTTTGAGCCAGGACGTGTCTGAGATTCATGTGCACTGCATATGAAGGATTCTACGATTCACGGGGACCGCATAAGGTAAAGGCCCTTTCACGCTCGACTATAGCTCCTTCTTCTCGCTGTCAAGAAGCTTGAGACCACCGCGCGGCTTGTACCTGTCCATCGCGCCAAGCCGTTCTGGCAGCGTAGGATGCGAGTGGTGGTACGCTGAATACAGCGGGTCGTTATGTGGGCTGGAGAGGTTGTCGATGTGGAGCTTGATCAGCGCTTTCTTCAGGTCCTCCTTCTTGTCTAGCTCGGCTGCGAACTCGTCTATTCCCATCAGCCCCTGAACGCCTTCTCTGCCGGATTATGCGCCTCACCCGCCTGGTATTCGTACTTGCGCGTCTGGCGGTTCATCAGGAACTTGACGAGAGAGTCGAGTGGCTCGAGCACCATCTGGTATAGCATGAAGCCTATCACCACCGGCTGAGGGCCACCCGCCGGGCCGGTGAGAGCAAGTCGAGGGTCGAAGCCGAATGACGAGAAGAGAGCCTTGTTGTGGATGAAAACGTGGAACGAGGTGAACGTGAACAGGAGGTTCAGCTGGCTGATGAGAAGAAGCTTGCTGGGGTGCGCTATAAGGTCAGCAGGGCCAGAGTGCTCAGGTGACGGTCCGGCGTACAGTAGTACCAGTGGCCGAGTTCGTGGCCAAGTACCGCCTCAATCTCCGAAGGAGTGCTCTTCTCGATCAGGGTGTCGTAGATGACGATGTGCTTGCTCCAAGGTAGGCCATAGAAGTATCTGAAACCCGTCAGCACCCACAACGACGGTCATGTGGTGTAGCTTCTCAAGACCTACGCATTCGAGTGGGAGCTGCGCTTGCTGCCGTCGATCACGTAGAGATGCTTGAGCGGGAAACCCAGCTTGCCGGCGAGCACCTCGGTCTTGCGCCTCAGGTCACCTTCGGGCAGCGGAGTAAGCTTGTTGAACAGTGGCTGGACTGTGGCATGTTAGCTAGAGGCCAGAAAAGGGTGGCCGAGGTTCTCACTGAAGGTTGGGAAAATGAGTTGCAGGGTGATGATGAGGACGAGCCTGCGAGAGGTTAGCACGCGCTGTAGGTGACCCGCAATAGCGTCGAGGCTCACATGAAAGCCATGAGGTACGGCACAAACAATTCACCGGCCCATTCGATGACTCGCAAGGCGGCGCCAAGGATGGGCAAGCCGAGAGCTGCCATGAGCACGGACGACTTGAGCTGGTCCATGATCCACAGCTTGCGGGTCTGCTTGTTGAAACCGTGCCTCTCTTCAATGACGAAGTTGTAATAGTATGACCAAGGTAAGGAGGTGATGCTTGAGATCGTCGTCAGAACGGTGATCCAGATCAATGACCGCGAGATCTTAGTGATCAGCTCATTTCCGTGCCATTGACCGGCAAACGGGAACGCACAGTCCTGTTCGGAGCTAGACCAGCTGTAGCCATAAGCCGACCAGCAAGGTCCCAAGTCTTCGAGTAGACGCCGAGACCGATCAAAGCACAATTGACGATTTGCGAGTAGATGAGCTTGGCCATCGAGTACCGCGCTTTGTCCTTTCCGTATGCCTGAGCCTTTTTGAACGTTTCATCCGAGAGATGCGACTCGAGCTCCTTCGGCGGCTGCGTCCGGGAGAAGCATTTGATCTGTCGTCGACTGACCCGTCAGCCCTTTCACCAGATCACCTATCCCCGCGTTCACCTACAGGAGCCATATCTCGAAGAGGGTCACCGCTCCGGAGCTGAGGAGGACGAAGCGTTGATAGTTGAATGCAGAGTTGTCTGCGAAGGCCGCAATCCGAGATATCAGACCGGTTACAACCGATATCGAGGACTGTATCATGCTCGCCATATTGGCGATGCTTCACCACAACTAGCAACAGGCATGACAGGTCACTCAACAGCACTATCCGGGTCAAGAGTGGGGTAGAGTGGAGAGTGCCACGTTGCTTTCACTATCTAATCCCTCCCCTTTAAAGATGCGGTAAAGGGCGGGTGCCTGACCGGTTACTTGACCGAGCCAAGCCGGGGTGTCTCGTGTCGCTAAAAATGGAGTCTCCAGGCGTTTCCCCGCGTCGGTCCCCGGGGTCGGCCGAACGGGCGCTCAAGGTTGGGCGTCGTACGTTGGCGCGGGCGAGCTGGCTAGACGATCATGCGGACGTTTCGCCCGGCCAGCAAGCGAGCCATCGGGTGGATCATAATTTGGCCGGCCGGGGCGGCGCGAGCGCTCAAAGGTATAAGGGCGACTCGAGTCAGCTGATGCGCGACCGCTCCGCCTCCCCGCGTACAATACTGATCTGTGTATCGCACTCTCGCTGACTCACCCCACCGCACGCGAGACCACCACTCACAAGACGGACAAGAGCCGTCGATCTGCCCCTGTCGCCCGCTTGCCAAGACTCCCGTGTTCTTCGGACCTTGCCGAATCCGACGGGAAGTCGGTACATCCCCAGTTGACCCGCGTCCCCGCGTATACCTACACCCGGCCCGGTCATCATATAAGACGCAGCCCGCGATCCCCGCGTCTGTCTCCAACCCTTCGCCAGAAGAGCAACAGCCCACACCATGTCGTCCCTCGAGAACGAAAAGGGTATCATGCCCGCCTCCCACTCCGACAGCGAGGTCGGCGTCGTCGAGCCCGACACGAAAAATTTCTACACTGTTCCCGATGAGCGCAAGGCCCACTTCGAGGAGATGCGCGCTCTCTCTCCTGAGGAGTACAAGGAGATCGAGGCCAAGGTCATCAAGAAGATGGACAGGACCATTATCCCCTGGATCACGTGCGTGCCGTGCATCTCGCCGACCCAGCCCCGTCGCTGACCCATGCAGTCTGCTCTACCTCATGTCTTTCCTGGACCGAGTCAACGTCGGTGCGGCCAAGCTCGTCGGCTTGACGACCGAGCTCAAGCTCGACTCGCTGCAGTATTCAAACGTTTCTATGAGTGAGTGGCGAAAAATGTTGCTTCGAGTGGCACTTACACCTCTTACAGTCTTCTTCGTTTCCTACGTCGCCTTCGAGGTCCCGTCCAACCTGGTGCTCAAGAAGTTCCGACCGTCTCGATGGATCCCCGCCACGATGGTCTGCTGGGCTATCTTCCAGACATTCATGGGTCTCGCCACCACGTACGGCCAGATGCTCGCCCTTCGTTTCTGCCTCGGTATCTTCGGTGCGTCTTCCTTCTTTCCACCCGTATTCATGCAGTCCCCCTCATGCTGCTCAGAGTCTGGTCTCTTCCCCGGTCTCAACTTCTACCTGACCGGATGGTACAAGCGCGAAGAGCTCAACAAGCGAGTCGCCATCTTCTTCGCCGGTGCTGTCCTGGCCGGCGCCTTCGGCGGTATCTTCGGCTACGCTCTCTCGCAGATGAACGGCGTCGGAGGCAAGGAGGGTTGGGCCTGGATCTTTATCATGGAAGGCCTCCGTGCGTGTTCCCGATGCGCAGAGCAAAGCAGAGAACAAGCTGACAGTGAGCAGTGACCTTTGTGATCGCGGTGGCGTCGTTCTGGATGGTTCACGACTGGCCGGAGCAGGCCAAGTTCCTGACGCCCCTCGAGCGTGAAATCGTCATTTACCGACTCAAGAAGGACCAGGGTCTCGCCAGCGAGGGCAGGCTCACGAAGCGGATCGTCAAGCGATCACTCATGGACCCCAAGGTGAGTGAAACAAGGTTTTGGACGAAGTGCCACAAGTGCCACGCTGACGTTGTGGCAGGTTTACATTCTCATGCTCATGTACATTGGCGCCGCCGAACCTCTCTACAGGTCAGTCTTAATCGCAGCGTGCAGCTAGCCATCGCTAAAAGCTGCAGTGGTTCGCTCTTCTCGCCTACAATTATTGCATCGCTCGGCAAGTTCTCCGTCACCCAGTCGCTCCTTCTTTCTACCCCTCGTACGTCGTTCGACAAGCCTGCTTGATACTCGCGCTGACCCTTTAGCCTACGTGCTCTGCTTCATCACGACATGCGTGACGGCCTACCTGTCGGACAAGTACCGTCGACGCGGCGTCTTCCTCATGTTCTGGTCGGCGATGGCCATGATCGGATTTATCATCCTGCTCGCCGTCCCTATCAGCCAGCCTGGTGTCCTGTACTTCGCCGTCTTCCTCGCCGTCATGTCCGTCGGTCCGCTCATCGCCACCTGCATCTCCTGGACAGGGTGAGTTGATCCTTTGTTTGCTTCGCTCGCGCAATGTTGACATCGCACAGTGGTCAGTTCTGCCAGCACTACAAGCGTGCCATCGCGATGGGTCTCGTCTTCTCGGCCGGTAACTCCGGCGGTATCGTCTCGTCCCAGGCATACAGGAACCAGGACGCGCCCACTTTCCGACCCGGTCACGGCACCGCCCTCGCATTCTGCTTCATGTGCTTCACCATGGCCGGCCTCCTGTGGTACATGAACGACAAGGAGAACAAGCGCCGAGACGCCGTGTACGGCCCGCCGCCCGCCGATGCCGAGGGCTGGGAGGCTCCCGAGAACCTCGAGCGATGGGGATTGTCCGGTATGTCCAGGGAGGACATTGTCGACCTTGCGGACAACCACCCCGCATGGCGATACTACATCTGATCGAGGCACTTCGGATCTCACCACCAATTCGAGATGAATCGCCCGGTAGCTAATAGGGATAAGGTTTTGACCATGGGATGATGTGATGTATGTTGCCGATCGAACCTTTTGCCTACATGCGCGATTGAATTGCCTCGACAGCTCCAATGAGAGGCGGTCCGAGCGAGCCAAAAAGAGGCGACAAAAATGAAGAACTGCCCCACTCGGATTCGAACCGAGGGCCTTGGAGTGATAGCTTAGTAACAGCTCCACGATCTAACCAGCTGAGCTATAGGGCATCGGATCATTAGTCACGTGACCTTGAATGTGACGAGTGAGTTGCTATTCTTAACATATATACTTCAGACAGATTTCGCGCGAAGGGATAGATCGACGGAGGGAAAGATCGGCATCGGAGTGTGTCTTACAGATATGGATATGGGGAACGTACAGTCTTTACGCACACTGATCGCTGCTTGCGCTTGCGAAAGCAAAGGGAAAACCGGGGTCGACCGGCTCCGCAAGATCCAAAAAGTGTAAGATCTTAAAAAAAACTGCTCCACTGGGTCTCGAACCCAGGGCCTCGGAGTTAACAGCTCCGCGCTCTACCACTGAGCTATAGAGCATTGGATATACCAGGAATCTGGTTCCGAATTTGCTGGTTCTTGCGAAAGTGGTTTGCTTTGCAATATATACCTCCCATTTTTTGTCACACGAAAACGATTCCACCCTATGATGGCCGCACGCGGCGCGCGATTCAAGACCATGCTATCACTTTCAGGTCGCAACCCGCTGGCCGCATGGAGCTTCCGGGCGGTGTAGCGACAGGGCATTAGATTTGCAATGGTCAGCAGTATTCAAAACATGAACAACGGCATGGAGCCGGTAGCAATGCAATCGGCGCCTCTTGTAACCGAACGTGGAGCTTGCAAGATGCATGTGGGTAGAGAAATAGTTAGCTACCCTGATATGTACGTGCGCCGACCGGACTGAGTGCGGCCTTTGACTTTCTGTTGGTGAGGGAGGGTCTTGGAGACGTCCCCCAATCATGCCGCCTGTGGTCACCTGAGGTGCGGCTTCGACGCGCTTCTGGCAGGGAATCCGTCTGCGCCACGGCTCATTTAACGACTTGCCTCGTTGAAGCCATCCGCGTATCTGCGCACCGTAACGTTCGCAGAGAGATGAGAACGCAAGCGGAAGGCTCCCCTCAGCTGGATGAGGATTCTGAGTGACTTCAGGCCGGCGAGCATGGTGACCTGTGAACGGCTTTTCTCGTTCTGCGGACTGTCCCGCTTGAGCCGACCGCGGGTCATGCTACTGTCTTGCTGCCCCGGAATCGCAGCTCCCAGCATTTGGGCTCGCTACGACGTCAATCAATAACGGCACCATCCAGGTCAAAGGCCGCTCAGTAATGATCCTGCACGCGACTGGCGGGTTTGGCAACGGTACCGGTCCGGACGCCCAAGGAGGACTCGGCTCGCGCTCGTATGGACGAGAGCCACTCGTTGGGATGGCGTTTGCACTATTATGGCAAGTTCCGTGCTCTCAGGCTAGATTCGCAGGGAAGATCTCGACGTGAGAGGTTTGGCATCTTCGCTAATGGCTGATGCCTCTCGCTTCAGAAATCGGTGCTGCGTGGCGCCGTCGAAGGACATCTCTCGAACCAGCGACCAGACGGAGGTCGCCGAAGATTCCACATCCGTGATGTGCTGAAGAAGCTGATGGACCGCTTCTGCACCCAGGAAACCGTCTTGATGAAGCGTGAAGCCCGCTAAATACAAACATGGCTGCCATGTAATGTCAACGAGGCGGGCTGTTGCAAGCTGAGATGGAGGAGGGATGCATTATCTGATGATCCCGATCCGTGAATAGGTCGTCGCAGCAGAGATGCATTTGGGCCCGCTGCCATTGCACACGCTCTCCTTGGTCCTCGTTGCGTCGCTGTCTGTCTCGACAATCAAGCCATTCTGTTTGTCGCAGCCACCTCCGCGGTGACGCGCATCAAGTGACGGAATCAAACTGTTTTCTGGCGTTGTGTCGTTGACATCTCTGCATCATCGCGTCCACTCTTGTCTCCTTACAATACAATCTCTTTCCAGTCTCCCGCTTCTTTTCGGCTTGTTCCGGTCTCTGCTTGGCTCATCTCTCGTTCACGTCTCGGCTTCGCGGTCTTCCTCCTCTTTCCATCTAATCTCGCGCATTCTTTCCGGTCCTTTCCTCCACTTCAACTCTGTAGCGAAAAATGGCGTATCAAAGCTACTCCTCTGCGCCCGTCATGGCCGGTGCGACGGGCGGGTACCCCGGGATGCCCGGCGCAGGCGCCGGCGCCGCTGTCGAGCAGCCGAAGCGGCCCCACCTGTACGTCGGCAACCTGTCGCCGCGCGTCACCGACTACATGCTCGGCGAGATCTTTGCTGTCGCCGGCCCAGTCGTCTCCGCCAAGATTGTGCAGGACCGCAACTTCTCCCACGGCGGGTTCAACTACGGTTTCGTCGAGTACAGCAACATGGGTTCGGCCGAGCACGCGCTCACGACGCTCAATGGGCGCAAGATCTTCGACGCCGAGATCCGCGTCAACTGGGCGTATCAGGGCCAGCAGACGCGTGAAGACACGCAGCACCATTTCCACGTCTTTGTCGGCGACCTGAGCCCCGAAGTCAACGACGAGGTGCTCAAGCAGGCGTTTGGCGCCTTTGGTAGCCTCAGCGAGGCGCGCGTCATGTGGGACATGAACTCGGGCAAGAGCAGAGGCTACGGCTTCCTCTCCTTCAGGTCAGCCGTCCGGTCACGTTCATTGAGCGGTATACTAACCTCACTATAGAGACAAGGCGGACGCGGAGCAGGCGATCAACTCGATGAATGGGCAGTTCCTGGGCAACCGGGCTATTCGGGTCAACTGGGCCAACCAGAAGACACAAACGGGCGCCGGCACCGGTCGAACTGGCCCTCCTCCCATGCCAGGTTCGATGGGGTCTCCCATGGGTGGCGCTCACATGGCCTCGCCCATGACGATGCACCAGGCTCCGATGGGCGGCGCGTACGGCGCGATGGGCAGCGCCCCGGCACCACAGAGTTTCGGCGCCTCGACGATGTCATATGAGGCTGTCGCTGCGCAAACGCCAGACTACAACACGACCGTCTACGTTGGCAACCTGATCCCGTACACGCAGCAGGCGGACCTAATCCCCATCTTCCAGGGATACGGGTACATTGTCGAGATCCGGATGCAGGCCGACCGGGGCTTTGCCTTTGTCAAGCTCGACACCCACCAGAACGCCGCTCTCGCCATCACTCAGCTCCAGAACCGCCTCATTCACGGCCGCCCGATCAAGTGCTCCTGGGGCAAGGACAAGGCGCCGTCCGAGGGAGGCGCCCCGGTCCCTGCTCCTGCCGCAGGCACGTCGGCCGCTGGTGCAGGCGCCGCTGCAGGTGCGGGCGCGTACCAGCAGTACCCAGGGTACAACTACTACGGCGGCGGATACGGCTACACACAGACCGGCGTACCAGGTCAGCCTGGCCAGCCGACCGTGGACCCCTCCGCACAAGCAGCAGGAGGCGGCCAGTGGGATGCTGCCGCCGCTGCGGCCTACTACCAGCAATCTGGCGGATGGGGCAACTACTATAGTGAGTCGCTGCCGAGTGACCATGCTGACATCGCAGCACAAGACTCTCAGTCCGGCCAAGCAGCAAACGGATCAAGCTGAGAGCATGACCGCGCTCGAATGACACAATCTTTGGGCTCATCAGGCGTATATAGCGACACATAGTGCATGTTATCCATCATGTGACAGGTCCAACTTCCTGGCACAATCTCATGAGACTCATCTGTTCGCTGGAGGAGATATGCGAAGTTTTGTTGTCTTCGGGACCTGGAGCGCCGGAGACGCGGTACCTTGGCCGTCAACTGATGGCCGGCCGCCCAAGCGGAACTTGAGCTTCGGCGCTTCGCCTGTTTTCGGCGTTGACCCACCGACGTCTGAGGGAGAGACGGCCGTAGGGCCCGCCGGGGAGGGGCCTTTGGGCGGGACAGAGGTCGGGCTGACGCCCGACGGGCTGAGCACCAGGCGCGGCCTGGCGTTGGCTTCAGCCGCGAACGGATTGGGCGCATTGAGCGAGATCCCGGTCCCTGTCGTCGTGCCTGTGCTCGGAGTCGCAGGCTGGCCCTTCACGGGGCTGGTTGCCTGTCCCGGGCCTGGTCCAACACCTGGCGACAGGTCTCCTCGCAGCCTGAGCCGGACCGGGGCAGAGTTGCTCTTCCCACCCGGCTGACGCGGGACGTCCTCTCCTTCCCCACTGGCGATGACCTTCTTCCCCGTAGGCAGTTCGGCTCGAGCCCATTTCTCCATGCCCTTTGGACCGGCGTCCCATGTAGCGCGGAGGTATTGCTCGTCAGCCGGATCGACTGGCCTACCCCGTGCTTTGTCTAGAGCAGCCTTGTCCGGCGCGCGGACGGGCTCGCCGTACAGAATAGGCTGACCATCGCGCATGAGCGGCTGAGGTGGGCGGACGGTCGTCAGCCGCGCGCGCAGGCTCGGCGGTAAATACGGCGACTGGATCTGCCTTGCCAGCGAGGCGAGAAGACCCGTCGGGTTCGTGTTGACAGGAACGGGTGCGACGGGCTTGTCCGGATCGGTGATGTTGTAGCTGGGCACGACGACCGGGGTGCGCGGCAATGGCAGGGATGTCAAACTGGCGGACAGAGTATCAGACGGGAGGAACTGGTCGGGCGGGGCGATGCTGCGCTTGAGCAGCTCGACTTCCTGCCGGCGGATGTCGGTCTGACGAAGCGACACGGTCGGTTCTGACTGGATGGCTTTGTAGGCTTGGAGCAACGCCGGCAAAGAACTCGTCTTTGGCGGAATCTGAAACGGTTTCGCGGGTTCTGGAGGGTCGGCAAATGCTCGGCCGGCGAGAATGGACGACTCGTAAGGTATCGGGATGCGGTACCGCTCGGCCAGCGAGCGTGGTCCCGCCTGAGCGGCAGCTGCTGCCCGGGGTTTTCCTGCGACTTCCCCGGGTTCCGCCGTGAGATCACTGCTTGAACCGGGTAATGGCGGAAGCCACGATAATGGATCGGGCGCTGGGTCGAGCAGATCTGCTGAAACTGGCTTCTTTGGCTTGAATTCCATGTCGTCGACCTCCATCTCCTCAGTCTTTACTGCGCCTCGTTCCTCGTCCTCGTCTGCATCTGACTCGTCTCCTGATCGAGTGTCGAGCTCCTCGAGTTCCGCCTTGGGCACGAGAGTCAGATCCGAAATCGCTGTGTTCAGCCGTCGCCCTTCGTGAAGATAGTCTGAGGTCAGCTGTGTCAGAGGAGGACCAGGCTCACCTTCCAGGATCTCCACCCCGGCGCCGTCGAACCGCGTCCCGCTCTCATCATCACCCATCCAGTCTTCCAGCTCGTCCAGACCATACCCGAGCTCTTCTAGAGCAGCTACGATGTCGGCGGCAGCGACCTTGCTCCGCCCGGCAAGCGCAGCTTTCTCGGTACATGTTGTCGCGATGAGGCGGAAGTACCGCTCGGTCACCGAGGATAGAGTGAGAGACGCCGCGCGTGAGGTGGATGCGAACCCCGCAAGAGACAGCAGATGAAGGCTCGCGAGGTGTAGGACCGCCTCTGGGCTGGCGGCCGTCTCGTCGACATCCATGTTGCCGATAGGTGCTCAATGAGCTTGTCGCTGACGATCTCTCCGTGCAAGCTAACGGGAATGGAATGGTCTCGCGAGGCGGTTGTTGACGTGACGTTATCCCGGGTCATGGCCCATCCCGGCGGAAACCATTTGCCACTCTAGGTAATCCCGCCAAACGCCGAGTCTGGAAAAATTAGGAAGGGGTGAGGGGCCAGCGTCTAGCAGACGGGAGCGCCGGCATCACAGCGCGGTGAGACAGCGCGCAGGGGCCACGGGGCAGGAGCAGTCGCACACGCCAACCACGCAACCCCGCCTCGTCCGGCCAACCCTGCTTGTCCTTTTTCTAAAAGTCGCATTAGTCCCATCTCTTCATCCCTTTTACCTCAACACAACTTCTGTCAAGTACGTCGCATCGGAGCACAGCATACGGCGCATAGAGTATCCGCTGACCAGGCCAGAATGTCCGACGACGAGCACCACGAGACCTTCGAGGCCACCGGGGCCGGTGCCTCCAAGACCTACCCGTGAGTCTTGCTGCAATTTTCTGTCATCCAAGAGGAGGAAGCTGGCGGCGGTCGGCGGCAGCTGGGAAAGGATTGGCGACCTTCTAGCTCGATGGGCGAGCAAGGGCGATAATCAGCTGACCCCCGGCAGCATGCAGTGCTCTGCCCTCCGAAAGAACGGCCACGTCGTTATCAAGGGCCGACCCTGCAAGATCGTTGACATGTCCACCTCCAAGACGGGCAAGCACGGTCACGCCAAGGTCCACCTCGTCGCCATTGACGTGAGTCTTTCCAGGTCGAGCTCCCGACTGTCTGCCGCTAGTCAGGCGACCCATTAGCGGGTCGTTTAAAGATGTGTAGCGGGCAGTTGGGAGCGATACATGGCCACACATCAGTTGCTGACTCTACCAGATCTTCACCGGCAAGAAGATGGAGGACATTTCGCCCTCGACCCACAACATGGACGTCCCCAACGTCCGCAGGACCGAGTACCAGCTCCTCTCCATCGACGACGTAAGTGTCTATGCGCGTGCACTCTGCAGTATATGCTGACCTTGTGCAGGGCTTCCTCAACCTGATGGACGGTGACGGCAACGCCAAGGACGACGTCAAGGTCCCCGAGACCGACATCGGCAAGGAGATCACCGCTGCCTTCGACGACGGCAAGGACCTCATGGTCACCATCGTCTCCGCCATGGACGAGGAGCAGGCCATCTCCTGGAAGGAGGCTCCTCAGGAGAAGTAAGCGGCCCGTTGCACTCTCGCACGGTCCTGCTTGTCTCCTTTGGGCGTTCTGCCCGCCAATCTCCGCCCTCCCTCATTTCCTCCTTCCTTGACACAGATGGGTAGAACACGAGCAGCAGTTGTGTATCTAGACCACTAAAATTGGCACACCCTCGTAGTCCTTCATACCTGCATGACAACACGTTGTCTCACTGCCTGCTGTATTGTGCTTCTGTCGTTCTGTCCCGGCCGGAGTCATACACTTCGTCTCATATTTGTCTTCGGCAAATCACGGCACGGATTAAGCGTGTTCTGTTATTGACACTCGCGTACAATCGCTTTGAAGCGCCCCGTGAGGTCTACCATCATCATGGAAGAAGGGATGTCAGCAAGCCAACCTGGGTCTGAGAACACCATTCTGGTGATCAGCTCAGCGACCGACGAGGCGCGGCGATTCATACGTCGTTAGTTTGATCGCACTTGGGAAGGAGTCTTTGGCTGAGTCAACTAAGAGCTCATCGAAGCCTCTATCGAACCCGCAGAAACGCACAGCAACGGGCAGAATGGGACAGACGGCGAACAGAACCCGGATCTCTTGCCGTGGCTGATCGAGAACAAGTACTACACAGCGCAGATCTACTTTCGGATCTGCGACATTGATGAGGTAGAACTATGGGAGCCGGGGACCGAGGTTGTCCTGTACGCCTTTGTCGGCAGTGTGAGTCTGCCCAGGTGTCGAATGAGCCAGTCCAGAGGCGAGGTGCTGACTTTGAACCTAGCCGCCTAATCCTCTCCCGCCCGCTCTGACAAAGATGATGCTCGCACAGCCCAGAGACATTGCTCTTGCCATCAAGTTGGCGAGCTCCGATTCTCCGCCAATCACCTCGGCCGAGAAGGAAGCTGCTGAAGAGCTGTTCGATGAGCTCGGGCTGGAGCTGGTGGTCGAGGATGAGCCGCCAGAAGACGATGACGAGCGACGTGGGTCGACCCAGCAGTAGGCGACGGGAGTAGGCTGACGCGTGACTAGCAATCACCCCCCTCGAGACCGTCAGGCAAACGCTTATGACGCACATGTGGCCCAACATGCAGCGCAAGCCTCTCGGTGTCCGGATGCCCTTACCAGACGAGGACGACGACGCATCTCTCGCCGAGCACGAGCCCATCGAGCAGGCGAACGAAGGAGAGAAGCTGCCTGGACAAGACGACCCGCCGGCCTCCTTCGCGGTAGATTTCGCTACCGGCGACGGCTCATCCGGCGCAGCATCGCATTCGAATGTACAGAAAGGGAGCTTTCCGGACGTCGCAGACCTGCGGTCTCGAATCGCGACCGCTAACCTGGCGGCTCTGCGCGACTTGGTCGAGCAAGACGAAAGCGCCGGTCGGGCCGGGACACAAGGCGACGATATCCAGCACCAGAGGGACATCCGAGCGTTCCTAGACGATCATGACGGAGTCAATGCCGAGGCTGGACCTTCGGTGCCAAACAGGCGGGGTATCTCGAACATGATGAGCATGCTCGACAGGCTCGAAGCGCTGGATATGGCCAACGAGCGGGACCACGGCTCAAGTGGACCAGGCGCGTGGGGCATGGACGACGACGACGAAGACGACGACTTCATGCGAGATGACATCGTTGACCAGCGGGAATACGACCGGCTCGAGGACTGGCTGGGCGAGGATGACGAAGACATGGGCGACTTCGTGAACGGCGATTCCGACTTTGTCGTGCTACCTGAAGACGATCAGGCGCAAGATCCGCCTCCGGCTCGGCCCCAGCAGCCGGACGCAGACGGGTTCGAGGACGACTTCGATGGCTTTCAATCAGCGCCAGCCCGAGCGGCGCGACCTGATGCGCAACAGCGCTCATCCGGTAATCTCCAGATCCCGCTCGACCCAACACCCTTGCTCCTGCACTTGCAAACCGTGCGGGCTGAGCTCATGGGCGTGACGGACGAAGACGAGCGACGTCTACGTGCCGGTCAAGAAGTCGAGCGCGTCATGCGCAGTCTTGGCATGTCCGATGATGACGGTCTCGCTGGCCTGCTATAATATGCTAGACATCTGCAAGTAGACGATGCATCTACCTACAACGCGCCGCTGTTGCGTAGTTACTGCTGAGTCATGTCTCTGACGCCTCGCTCGCTGAAGCTGAGCATGCCGCCTTCCTGCATCTCCTCGACGACCTTCTCCGCGTCCGCGACCTTCATCCGCGCGAGCACCTTGTTGACCTCGTCGAGTTTCTCGGTCTTCATCGCCGCCTTGAGCGGGTCGCTGAACCCTTGGAAAATCTCCCACTTGCGCTGCAAGAAAGCCCGCACGTCCTCGACGTCCATGTCTTCCGTGCCGGGACCTTCCAGCCGCAAGTCCGCTGGAGGTGGACCGTCTGGCAGGTTGAACGAGATCTCCATCGATGGGTCTTGCGCCACGAGCTGGATCTGCTCGCTCTCCCCTCGAGTCGCTTCCTCTTCGGCGATAAGCTCCTGCGTCCGCGTGGCGATCCGCGTGTAGGTCATCATGTAGTCGTCGTTGAACATCGTGATCGACTTGGGGTTCCGCTGGATCATTCTGGCCGCGTCAGCTCTGCACATCGTCGGCTGGAAAACCCGGCACTCACTTCTGGAAGAACAGGCCAACGCCGTCTTTGCCGAGCTTGCGACAGTAGTTGATCAACAAGCTCTGGTGCACACACCGCCTGGCAAGATCCTTGTCCCCGGCGCGCTCCGCGTCGAAAGCCTCGGCGAGCAGGCTGTCGTGTGTCGATTCCGTCAAGATGCTCGAGTCCTGCTGGATGAACGCGTATGACCGCTCAAAGTCCCCAATGGGGATATTGGCAAATGCCCGCGCGGACGGCGTCAACGGTCCGAAGTCGACCTCCTCCTCGTCGTCGCTGTCGCCGGACTTGCCCGTGGCTTGGGCCGGCCCTGATGACGCCTGAGAAGCGTCAGCGGGCGTAGCGCGACCGGGCTACTTATACTTACTCCCGGGTTGAGCACCTCGATGGTCTCGACCTTCTCCTTGCCCTTTGCCTTTGGCTTGGGCTTGTCCTCCAAAGGGTTCTCCTTTGGTTTGGCAACGCTCGTCGCGGTCCATCCTTCTTTGATATCGTCGCTCGTGATCTTCTTCTTCTGCTCCTGCTCCTCCTGCTCGATTTCCTTCAGTACCTCCTTGTCCCGCCTGTCCAGCTCGGCAACGTGCCACTCGAGCCGCTTCTGCAGCTGCTCCGCCATTCCAGCCGACTTGGACTCGGGCGGCATCGCCTCCTCGGCCCAGCTCGGCAGAGGCGTGGTCTTGCTGTCAAGGGGCCTGCCGTCCGATGTGACAATCGTGCCGTTCTTCTCGACGCGGCCGCCCTCAAGCAGAACAGCAGCGTCGCGCCAGACGTCCTCGAGCAGCTGACCGAGCATCATGTCGTAGGTCGGCTGGTTCGCGGCGCCCGTGTCGGGTTTCTCGCCAGATGGCTGCTCCTTGATCCGCCGCTGCACGGACCGGTAATGTCCTACGCCTTTCTCCCTCACGCCGTTGACCACGGCTTCGATGCGTGGTCGGAGTACAGCGTTGAGCGAGAGCTCGGATTGGAGCTTAGCGATCTTGAGCTTACGCGCTTCGCGCTTCTCGTGGATATCGCGCTGCTTCCACCGGATCATCGACTTCTTGTCGACATTAGGGTGCTCCTCGATGTCCGAGTCATCGGACAGCTGCACAGTCAGGCTTGCCACCACGTCGGTAGGGTCCACACACCTCTAGCATGTCCCATTTCGAGTAGTTGAGCGGCATGCTGTTTGTCTGTTGTGTTGCTGAGCGATTGGTGTGAAGTTGAACAGCCTGACCACCTTTGGAAGAGGTATCGAGGAATCCTCGAGAACACGCCCCCACCTTGTCCCCCCGCGTCAGGGTGGGGCACCTCAACCGGCGCGCTGATGACGTTGCCGGTATGCGGGCTGTGGTCGCCGAGCTCTCACCGCAGTCAGTCGATTCACAACTCCAGATACATTGCACTTGCATTGCTTTCTGGACACAGACACCATGTCCATCTCATTCTCCGACCCGGAGCTGCAGCCGACGCATCAGGCGATCATCGCCGGTAATGCCGACTACGACTGGGCGCTGTTCAACCAGACCGGCAACGAGCTCAAGGTCCAGGCGACCGGTACGGGCTTGGATGACCTCGAGGAGGAGTTCATGGACGGCCGGATCCAGTATGCCTTTGCACGAGTCAAGGACAAGTCGGTCAGTCCACGCAGATCTATGGTGGGACTTCTAGGTGTTGATATGAGATAGAGCTCTCTCGACAAGTTTGTGCTGATTGCATGGTGCGGCGAGGGCGTGCCCGAGTCGCGCAAGGGATTGTTCCGTGAGCACATCTCCGAGCACACCGGGACTAGCCCCTGACAAACCGGCAGATACCCAGTCATCGCAGGTGTCGAGCAAGTTCCTGACCGGCGCTCACCTGATCATCCAGGCTCGCTCGGAGGTTAGCACACTCCGCTAGGGTGTGAGGTACGCGCTGACAGTCTGACAGCTCGATGTCACTCCCGCGCATATTCATAAGCGGATCCAGGAGTCTTCTGGATCCAAGTACTCGTCGTCAGCTGCCGCGCCGGCTGCTGCGGCTGCTCCGGCTGCTCGCGCAACGCCGAGTTACAGGCCTAGCCAGGGTCTCGGCGGCTCCCAGGGCAAGGTAGGCGGCTGGGCTGCTCAAACACCTGCGACGCCGCGTGCTGATACTTCAGCCTGTGAGCGTGTCGACGCCCGTCTCTACGTTCTCCCGACCTACTCCAGCGGCCCCCGCGGCACCGGCTCCGCCTCCTCGACAGCCCTCGCCTCCTCCGGCGCCTCCGGCAGCCGCACCCGCACCCGCACCGCCCGCGCCTCAAGCAGCTCGACCGCCCGTGGTCAACGCCTCGACCCCCGCGCCGGCCGATACGTCCAAGCCTGCGCCCGAGGACCGGATCGCTCCCGTCGGTACCGCCTACGAGCCTGTCAAGCTCAACCCGGGCAAACTGGGCAATCGCTGGAACCCCGGCGGCGCGAACAACAACAACAACGACAATGACAACGATAATGACGGGGCTGCTGGTGCGCCTCGCAGTATCAAGGACCGCATGGCGGCGTTCTCGTCTGGAGGAGGTGCCGGCGCGGCGGTCTCGTCGGGCGTGCCTACCCCGAGCGGAAAGAAGCTCACTTGGTCGGAACGCCAAGCGGAGGCGAAGAAGCAGCGCGAGGAGGAGGAGAAGCGAAGCGCTGCCGCCAGCGCTGCCAGTAAGTCGCACTTTGTCCGTCTACTATGACGCATGCAGCTAACGCTCCAGTCGGTATTGGCGCAGGTGCTGGAATCGGCGCTGCCGCTACTGCGGCTGTCAACCGAGCGGTGCCGCCGCCGCCATCGGCGCCCAGGCCGCCCATGCCCCCGGCTCCGCAGCAGGAGGACGAGCAAGAGGAAGAGGAAGAGGCTGCGCCTCCGCCTCCGCCGCCGCCCGCGCCTCCTGCGGCGCCTGCCGCGCCAATGGCCCCGCCGCGACCGGCGGCTGTCCCGCCCCGCCCTGTTGACTCGGACGACGAGGACGCCAAGGAGGACGACGACGATGACTGGGGAGCACCGCCGCCGCCTGCCCCGGCGGCACCCTTCCGCCCTGAGCCCGTCAAAGTGTCGGACGAGGACGAGTCGGGTCAAGCAGCCGCTCCGCCTCCGCCCCCGCCGCCCCCTCCCCCGCCTCCGCCCGCACAGACTGCCGATCCCGTAAGTAACGGTTACCGCCCATTGCCATGACTGCAGCTGAAGCTTGAGTAGCAGGTGGCCGAGTTGGAGCGGCTCAAGACGGACTTGTCGCTGGAGGACGCGCCGGGCGCTGGAGCTCCGCCGCCGGTGCCGATGGCCACGCGTCCCGGCGCAGCAACCACCAGTGCGCCTCCCGCCCCGCCTGCGGGCAAGACCGCCCGAGCGCTGTACGACTACGACGCAGCAGAGGACAACGAGATTGGCTTCGCCGAAGGCGAGCTGATCACCCAGATCGAAGAGCTCGACGAGGGTGAGTCGGCGTTCCTCCATGGAAGAGAAGAGGGCTGAACAATCAGGTTGGTGGTCCGGAACAAACGCTAGTGGTCAGGCGGGCCTGTTCCCATCCAATTACTGCGAACTGGTCGAGAATGCCGAGGGGGCGGGTGGCGTGCCCCCGCCGCCTCCTGCTCCGCCTGCACCCCCTGCACCCGCAGCGCCGCCGGCGCCTCCGGCCGCGGCCGCCGCGGCACGAGCGGTCGAAGAGGAGGAAGAAGGCGAGGTCATGATCGCCGCATACGAGTGAGTGAGGTCTCGCGCGCTTTCGGGAGTCCTCTGACCCGTGGTGTAGCTATGACGCTGCCGAGGATAACGAGCTGTCGTTCAAGGAAGGCGACCGGATCGTCAACATTGACAAGGTCGACACGGACTGGTGGCAGGGAGAGTGCAACGGCCGCAGTGGCCTGTTCCCCGCAGCATACGTTGTCCCTCCAGACGCTTGATCGAAATGAAAGGTTGGAGGAAGCAGAATTACCAATACCAAGATCGCGTGCTATGGTGCACGGGTGATCGTGAAAGGATAGGACGAAGATACGAGATGCAGAGGCTGTCAGTTTTGCGAGGATGGCATAGTGCGCCTCGGCAGGTACCTTGGTCGTGCGCTCGCATAAAGGTTCCTGCGCCAGTGAGACATGGTGGAACCTTTTTGGCACGGGTGTGAATGGTAATGGAAGCTCACATGCGGAGTCGCATTCGAGGTGGTCTACTGCTCTGACCACGCATATATAGGCCGGCACCTCATCGTCTCCCCCTCCACGAACATCAGTTTCTGCAGGCGGTCGATACGTATCCAGCATGCCATCCGACGACGAACAGACCAGGCAGTATGTCCATGAAGAGCCCGAACCCGCGGGTCGGCGCCGAGGAGACCTTGAACTCGTCTCGAGCCGAGACCTCGAGCGCTGTCCCTGCGCGGCCGCCTCCGACGCCAATCTTCGCTCGCAGGGGACCGAAGACTCGTTGAACACATCAGACCTTTCGTCGAACAACCTCTTTGGCCCTGATGGGGATAAGGACGCTTACAAACGAGGTCCTGCGGGTGAACAGCCCCAGCGTAGCGATTCGATCGATTCGGGCACCTCGGCCAGCAGCTCCATTAACGATCTCAATACTCATCTGAACCGCTGGAGCGACGGGCATCACGACCCGAGGGCAGGTTGGGATTCCAATTCTACACAACCTCTGGTCCGCCGCCGAACCAATCTCTCCATGGTCTCCGTACCTGGCGGGTCGGACGAGGAAGGGGATGATGAGGAGTCCAAAGCGTCTGAGCACACCCAGCGAGACGTGTCTCAACGGGCGCTCAGGCGCCTTGCAGAGGAGCTGAGAGAGACGGACGCTGAGTCCTCGGACCCTTCGGCCGGGCCGCAGCCTTCTTCTGAGAAGCCTACAATGCAGTTCTGCGAGGTTCCGCCCGGGGTTTCTGGATCGCTCCTATACTTCAGCGTGAATGCATGTGGTCTCAGCATGATGCTGCCGGTCGAGAGGATCCGATGAGGCGACTCGCTTGGTCGCAAGTATATACCCTGATTATCACCGGATTCTTGGAGCTGCTGAACGAGTACTGTATCACCTTCATTGCTGGTCTGTGGAGCTGGGCCGAGGAGATCGGATGGCTCTAACAGGCCCGCATCGCCTCACAAGGCGAGAGAAACATCGGCATGAAGGGGATGGTCCTGTCTTTGTCCTGTGGCTGAAAGGTGTCCTGAAATGCCCAGCCCACGGAGACGTGTCATCTGCACAATGGGTTACCTACACTACCACTCACAACGCTGCATCACAGAGGAGCGTGCCCGATAATTGAGCCGCTAGATGCCGCCTGGTAACCTGGGATGTCCCCCAGCCGGAGAAAGTATAAAGAGGAAGCAGCCGTGGGCTGTCGAGACGCACATACTCTACAGTATCTTCCTCTTCACCTTCACCATTCATTACTGCCATGCCGTCTCTAGAACCGCGGTTCACCTCAGACGACGCTCGGTGCGCCTCATCAGAGGAGTTCCCGAACTCCCCACCATCGACGGTCCCGAGAGCATCGCCCGTCGGTAGGAACAGTCAGTCGGCGGCAAGACCGCCGCCTCCGACGCCGACGACACGCAATACGGTTGATGAGGTTAGCGAACAGGAACCACGGATATACGCGACGATCACAGCAGCAGCCCGCTGAGACCAATACGGCGGATACGGGTGCCATGGGTCAAGACTCGCATGCAATCTGTCTACAGAGGTTCGCAAACTAGGGGTACACTCAAATGTGAGGTGTACTGTATATGTAGCCAGGTGACAGGATCCCGGTTTCGTACTCCGAAGACAGCGCCAAACGGGCGTCCAAGCAAACGCGTTTGGCGAACAAGAACATGACGGGCGCTCACGGTGCCTCCCCCAGTACTGTACAGTACTTCAAGCGTGGAGCAGGCCGGGAGGTCCGCGGGGGCCCGCGGGTCCGCCTTCTGCCTGAGAGTGTGGCGTGGTATCCCTTGAACGATTCAGCTAGCGTTCGCCGAGACTCGATTTCGACCGAGTTTTGCATCTCTATGAGCCATACATGTGAATAGAGACCTATGCATCGTTCCAGCATGTTTCGGGGAGTTGCCATGTGCGCGCAATATGACATAGATACGAGTAACGCAGATAATCGGGGTCGCCGTCGTGGAAACCTTGACTCGCCACGTCAGCCTAGTATGTGCAGAAGCCGCCGGGAAGCGACGTGTATATAGCGCCCCTTGTACACGGCCTTCAGCGCCGTTATCCTGTCGGCGACCTCATTCGAGTCATATATGCATAAGTTTCGAAGCCGTCATGCACCCTCATGCGCGACGAGTTTCAAGAAGTGGTATCGTATTATAATCTAGGTGGTTCTGGAGGAGCAGCCATCCTGCCCGTTCCGAAGGCGCTCGGGCCATGTCCGCCGAGCTCTTCATCCTCGCCTGCTCCGGCTTTACTCGAGTTATTGCTCGCGTCCGTATCTCTTCTCTCGGTCGGCGCCGCGTGCGTGACACGCGTAGGCGAGTCCGGTGAGGACGGCTCGGTGGGTACGGGCGGGACACCATCGCCGCCTGCTCCAGTCCCGGCGGATGCCATTGACCGGGCCGACTTGCTCGTCGCCATAGTGTTGGCCCGGTCGCGCTTCTTGGGCGAGAAGGGGTGAAGGACGGAACCGGCCCGCTCGCGGATACGTGCGAAGCCGAATGGGTTGGCGGTGGAAGCGCCGTTCGCGTTGGTGGCAGACCCTTCTCCAAGAGTTTGCAATCGCGAGGGGCGGAGCCCGCGTCGGCGCGAGGACGCTTGGGAGAGGCGAGACTGCATGCGGGCCATCTGTCATGTCAGCGGGGCAGACAAAAGGTTCTAAGACGGGACCACATACCGCCACACCATTCTCCTCGACGGTGAAGTCGAAGCCTCGGCTCGGCTCTCGGGTCAGACCAGTAGACACTGCTAGTCAGCACCTGTACATACGTGGTGATTTGCGAAGACCGAACTCACTGTCGACGGCGGATCCCCTCGCGCTGGAATGCATGCCGAGCCTGTAACTCTGCATGCTCGGCCGTCCACCTGCCATGCTCGGGCGGCCGACCTCCGGGTCGTGGCCGTCAGCGGTGGACGACGCGCGTCCTTCCGCATGCGGCATCTCTTCCATGGCGATATTGCCCTGCTTGTCCTCGACTCTGCCGTCGACGCCGAGTTTGCCGCCCAGAAGTGGGTGCGTGGCGACATCGAGCTCGGGATGGAACTTGCGCACGAGGCGCATCTTCTCGATATCGCTCGAGCTGTAGTTCTGGACCATGTACTTGTACAGGTATCGGGGAAGCAGGGCGATGATAAGGACAAAGATCCAGCCGAACCAGTACGCCGCCGACCGGAAGAGCCACAGGTCGTTACCGTAGACACCGGTGTAGAATGACGAAGGCGGGATGACCGAGTAGACGGCGGTGAAGACCCAGATGAGAACGGGACCGAGGAAGATGCCAAACCACGTCCAGTTGTTCCACAAGTTGATGTTGAGGCCCGAGAAGAAGTTGGCGGCCATGACGGCCGCAATGACCATTGTGGTTGACATTTCGTAGATGTACACGTCCCAGCCGTCGCCTCGAGTCGTGGTGGTAACGTAGGTGTAGGCGAGGAAGAAGAAGATCACAGCCGACTGGTAGATACCTTCGAACATGTACCACACGAACCGGCCGAACTTGAAGTACTCCTGCGATCGGCTGTAGCTGTACAGCTCCGGCAAAGCCATGAGCGTGTCGGCGTCGATGTTCTTGTCGAACAATCCGATGACGAGCACGGGCGCGATCGTCCAAAAGACGTTCCAGAACAGCAAGTAGATGTACGCGAAGACGTACGTCGTCGACCAGCCACAGTAGATCTGGTACCAGAACAGCACGCCGATGCCGATCATGTTCTTGTAGAAGAAGTTGAGGATCATGGACGAGTTGCGGAAGTACGACCAGTGCCCGTGGACGAAAAGCAGACGCCTCAGGTACCGGAACTGAGCGATAGCGTAGTCGGACGAGTTGACGGCCTGAAGACCCTCCTCGCCGGAAATGCCAACGCCAACGTCTGCGGCCTGAATCATCGACACGTCGTTGGCGCCGTCGCCGATAGCAAGGCACATGACGCCGAGGTTGTCCTTGATGAGGTGGACGATCTGCGCCTTCTGCAAGGGAGACACTCGACAGCAGATGACAGTGTTGCACCGCATCGACAGCGCGAGGAGGTAGTCATTGGTCTCGTCGTCAGAGAAGGCGTGCGCAAGGGCGTGACCCTCGATGACGAGCGAGAACCCGCCGGGGCGAGTACCATTGTCGTCGCCGACAAGCGACCGGACGCCCGTGTTCACACGGTCGAGCTGCGGCCGGTCCAGCTCGGTGTTGGGTGGTCCGTGAGCCGAGTGCCGGGTGCTGTGCCTCGTCAGAGGCTGGTCCGAGAAGAACGTCTCGAGCGCGTCCTTGATCTGGTCCTTGACGGAATGGTTGCCCTCGCGGACGATGATCAAGTTTGTCTCGGGCGTGAGGAGATGCGTCGTGTACCCGATAGCGACGGCCGTCTCGAGTTTGTCGCCCGTGGCGACCCAGACCTTGATCCCTGCTCGCTTGAGGTCCGAGATCGTCTCCGGCACGCCATCCTGTAGCTTGTCCTCGATGGCGGTAGCGCCGAGCAAGATCAGGTTCTGCTCCATGCGCTCCGATACGGCGTCGACTCGGCTCTCTCGGTCCTCGAGCGACACTGAGGCGTGATGGTAGTCGGCCGCCCACTTCTCGTATTCGACCGGGTCGAGGATCTTGTATGCCAGGCAGAGCGTCCTGAGACCTTCGGAGGCAAACTCCTGCAGGTCCTTGTCCGTCTTCTCGCGCAGCTCCCGCTGGCTCCCATCGTTGATCAGGCGGTCGAAGATGATGTTGTCCGCACCCTTGGTCAGGAGGAACAGCCGGCCTTCCTCGTCCATCTTGCGCAAAATAACCGACATGCGCTTCCTGGCTGAGTTGAACTCGAGAACGTGCAGCAGCTCGTACTCGTCTGGCGTGTCCGAGAACGGCGTCTTGAGCTTCATGACGTTGTGGTCGCGGCCAAGGAAGACGAACCCGACGTCAGCAGCAGACTGCACCAGAGCGGCCTCGTCAGGCGACTGAGCCTTGTACTCGATCGCACCGGAGTCGGTATGCGCAGCGAGGACAGTGTGACACAGGCCGAGAACCGAGAAGAAGCCGTGGAGGATTCGGCTCTGCTCCGTGTCCACATCCTTTAGGTCCTTGTCGAGCTGAGCGTCGTGGAAAGGCGCTAAGACCTCCTTCGGCAAAACCACCTTGACTTCGTCGGTTGTTGAGCCGGAAGACGCCGACGATGTCGTGGCCTCGCTCTTGTCGGCCTTCAGGGTTTCGGGCGTCTGTCCGTCACCGATGTAGATCTTGCCGCCGACCGAGCACTGCCTAAAGATCATCGCGTTCTGGGTCAGGGTGCCTGGGTCATCAGCACCATAGATACGGCGGATCTTTGCGCACTCACCAGTCTTGTCGGAGAAAATGTACTGGATCTGACCCAGATCGTCCGACAGCGTCCACGCACGAGCGACCGTCCGGGTGGTGACGCCGTTGTGGACGTACTTGATTGCGTGATCCCAGTAGATGAACGCGGCCTGGCATGTCCGCACGAACTCAATCGAGATGTACAGCGAGATGGGCACGATGTTCTGGAACGTGATGAACGCGTTGGCGAACGTGACGAGACCGTTAATGTTCGGGTTGTCGCCCGGCTGGTCGTCGTACAGCGTCCAGTACGAGTTATCTCTGTACCACCGGACCTCGTTGAAGTGGTCGACGATAGCGCAGACCATGGCAACAAGGGCCAGCAGAGCGAGGTTGACGAGGACCTGCGGGTCCATCTGGCGCTCGACCTTGGACCGCTTGGACGGCGTGTTTCCCGAGTTCTGAACGACTTTGGTGTCCGTTCCTGTGAACAAGACGACACCGATGACCCATGCCGTGTTCTTCAGCACACAGGCTCGTAAACAGGTCGTCTCGAGCGTGACCGGGTGGATCTCGGGCTCGCCGTTGGTGCTCGTCTCGTCCATGTTGACGATTGCACCGTTCAGACGGAACATGTTGACCTCGGGGGCGTCCAGGTCGATACGCAGGCGAGCAGCCTTGCACGCCTCGGCACTCGACAGGTGGTTCAAGCCGGGTACGCCATGCCTCGATTTGAGGTTGGTCTCGCCGTCGAGGTTCTTGGTCTCGATGTACGCCACATCCTCCTCCTCCGAGGTGGCGAGGATCGCGATATCCGCCGGGAACTGTTCATTGTCGTACAGCTTGACGATATCGCCGACCTTGAGATCCTCCCAGATAACGCGGTGCCAGCCGAGCTCGTTGTCATCGTCTCCCGCTTCTGGGTCGTCGTCCCAGGTCGACACCTGCGACCGCACGCGGCTCAGGTCGCCCCCCGTCGGCCGCGGCTCCGGCGCAGGCTCGTCCGCCGTGACGCCCTCTTGCAGGGCTGTAGCTTCCTGTTGGGCCTTCTCGGCTTTGCGAGCCTTGCGGCTCTTGATCTTCGGCAGCGGGATCGCAGGCACAAACGTCTTGCTCTTGTTCTTCATCGGATTTGGGTTCTCGTACCCTTCGCCGCCGAGGACATGCACGATCGAGTGGTTCGTCTTGTGGTCGGCCTGATGCCGCTTGATGTCCTCGTAGCCATCCTTAAGCGCCGTGATCAGCAGAACGATCAAGAGCGGCAGGATGACGAGACCGGGCGAGATGGTCGAGAATTTTGGAAAGAATTGGAGAATGTTGATGGCGAGGAAGAAGACGTTGGCGACACGTCGAAACTGCTCCAGCAGGTTACGCGGCAAGAAGGTGAGAACCGTGTATTTTGAAGTGACATTCTGGTTGGTGTAGAATTTGCGCGACTTGAGTACCCGACCCTTTTTGTCAAAGTACTCGGATGGCAGCTGTTGACCGATGAAGATCGATCGGGGCGGCGAGGCCTTTGCGCGCTTGACAAACAGCGCTTCGACAAAGTTGAACCGCTTCCACGGGTCTGCGATCTTGCGCCGAAACCATGTTTGCTTGCGATGCTTGACGTGCGGCAACAGGGGCTGCGCGGTCGTTGACGCAGGCATTGTGGATCACCGGTCGAGCAGCGCTATGCACTGTTGTTCGACTGCAGACTCCTGCTGCACTGGGAGATCCGTCAGACCATGCAAAACGCGGGATAGTACAAGTCAAGATGGTCAGGAAAGGACCTGTGTGACAACACGCACGGTGGACTACAGGCGATCACAGACGGGCGCCAAGCCGTGGCGGCGGATGACCAAGCTCGGCCCTGTGGAGGTGTAGGCGCCGAAGGAGGGGGGTTGTTTATACGCTCGTTCACGAGCGACTGCACTGAAGCGCCATGCAAATGTGCGTCGTCGGTGTGAAGGCTGTATGCGTCCGAGGAGTGAACAGGTGTTTGTTGTTGAGTTGAGTAGGGAAAAGCAAGTGAGGTTGAGCCGGACTGATGACCGAGCTAGGTGCGGATCGGCTTGACCTAACTAAACCCAACAAGGCGTCGGGGGCCGGGGCAGACAAAGCCGCGGACGGTCATGCCCGACCTGAAAAACATGCACTCCGCAAGCCAGCTAAAACGTGCTTCCGTCGGAATCGTTTGCGTCATCCCTCCAAGCCGACGGCCATCACCACGTCCATCGCCCTACAAATGCTTCCCCCCGGCCGACAATGGCCTCGAGCGGACAAGGTGACAATGATCGGGAAGCCGATCTTCTTCGCAGGTTCAGGGCGCTGAGAGCGACGCCCGCAGACGAACCTGTTTTCCCCTCACCTGGTCCATCGAGTCCCGCCAGGGCGATACAACAGAGGGAGCGGGACGCGCAAGATGAGGACGAGGAGCTAGAGAGGATAGCCAATGGGCTCGGACCGGTTCCGACAGATATCGGCTCGCAGAGAGGAGCAGGAAAGCAGGGAGATGATGAGCTTGTCAGACGTATGGCGGGCTTGAAAGCCCAGGCATACGAGCCAGACCTCAATGGTTCAGACGAGAACGATCCAGAGGTGAGCGGTACAGGGTGCGGCTTGGCGGCGTGGACGCTGAGCGCTGCAGGTTGAGGCCTTCTTGGCACAGATGGCTGGAGAGCCGTCGGATGTCCCGGACCTGCAGCCCGAAAAGGGCTTGCGCAAATCACCAGATCTGGAAGCAGAGGCCAACGAAGCGCTGAGACAAACCCGGCATCTTGGCGACAAGCCGGCTGAGGACACCGGGGCTATCGATGAAGAATCGCTCGACCCCGAAGAGACGGAAGAGCAGATCATTACGCGTGCGCTCGAGGAGGCAAGCCTGGAGAAGCTGCACGAACCGCCAGATACGGCTGCCGGCCCAGAGCCAGTCAGTAACGAGGCGATCCCCGACCCGTTCAACTTTCCTGCCATTCCGACACATGCGCCGGTGGCGGACGATGCAGCGGACGAGCATGAGAATGAGGAGGATGCCCGGATGAGGCTCCTGATGGGTCTTTCCGGCCCGACTTCAAAACCCACGACCAAGCTTCCCTCTGCTCCGAGCGCCAAGCCTACAAAACGGCAGGCTGGCCAAGGCTGGAATCTTCCAGGGTACGTAGACGAGCGGGACGACGACCTCGAGAGCTGGTGCTGTGAGTCTTTCAAAGCTCTGCTGTGATGACTATGCCTCTCGGCTGACGGGCAGGCATATGCAACCAGGACGCCAGCGTCGAGTGCCTGGGGTGCGAAGGAGACCTGTACTGCCTCGAGT
This sequence comes from Cutaneotrichosporon sp. M94-02A, assembly GCA_037040355.1. Classification (NCBI taxonomy): domain Eukaryota; kingdom Fungi; phylum Basidiomycota; class Tremellomycetes; order Trichosporonales; family Trichosporonaceae; genus Cutaneotrichosporon; species Cutaneotrichosporon sp. M94-02A. Next base: position 197,094 of record JAXQGU010000081.1, read on the forward strand.
GCTGGCGCGAGGGGCACGGGCCCGGCGGTGAGCAAGGTCATCGCACCAAGCGCTTCGTGTGGAAGAAGAAGCGAGCCATGGGAGCATGACATGCATGTAGACCGCAAGATGCCTCGACGGCTATGAGCTCTTCGGCTTCTTCGCTGCGATGAATCAGCGCAGCACTTGAATGCCTGGCACGGACTGGGACGTACTGCCGTACTTGGATCGGCTTCTCGTCCTGCCAGCCACTCCGTTTAAGTCCAAAGCACCCCGGACGACCTTGTACTACGCCAACAGTCAGCATCCTATAAATCACTAACACCGATGGCTCAGCTCACCCGAACACCGGGCAGATCCTGCGTCCTGCCACCTCGAATGAGCACCACACCGTGCTCTTGCAGGTTGTGTCCCTCCCCTGGGATGTACGCGATAGTGCTCTTGCCAGTCGACAGCTTTACTCGGCACACCTTTCGCACAGCCGAGTTGGGCTTCCTCGGCTTGGTGGTGTACACTTTGGAGATAACGCCCTTCTTCTGGAAACAGTTCTCCAGCAGTGGTGCGGCAGATTTACGAACATGGCGTTTTCGGCAGCCCTTCAGGACTGAGCAGTTTAGCTTGGGGGCCCGGTAGGACACTTGTTCCCAGACGCACCTTGACCGATAGTGGCCGACGCTGGAGCAGAGGCAGAGAAACATCGCGGGAGAGAAGCGGAGACCGGAAGCGAGGCGTTGAGGGTTACTCGCGAAGAAGAGGCGACGGGCGAAGGGGCGGCGCGGAACGATAGCCTCGCGAAGCTGCCCGCGAGGGCAGTGATGGATCGTGCTGCCGCCATGATCTTGGTACGACGAATGCAGTCAAATGTGCGCGAGCCAAATGTGCTGCTGTGCGATGCAAGACTGTTCGGCGCGAGGAATCTTGAAATGCCTGACGTGGTAATTCTTTGCAGTTGAATATGCTTAATCTGTGATCAAGATTTCTGGTCCACTGCACAAATATTCCGCCGCCATCACTTGTGCAGAAGTGGTATCTCCCCAAGCTCAACCACTGGAACAATGGCGCAGGACGACGAGTCCTTCATCGCCTTCGAGCCTTCCGAGGCGGGATCATCCCGAGCGCCGTCGCGAGCGGCCAAGGAGAGAGTCAAGTGAGTCCGGCGATAGACACCGCCTGCAGTCTCGTGCTGACTTTCACAGCACGACCCTCTTCGTGTCTTCCTTGCCGTACACCGCGACATCGACTGACCTTCTCACTCACTTCTCGTTCATTGGTCCCGTCCGACATGGCTTTGTCGCCACGGACAAGGCGACGGGCAAGTCCAAGGGCGTCGGATATGTCACGTACTCGATGAAGGAGGACGCGCAGCGGGCCGTCGACGAGCTCGATGGCCAGGCGTTCGGAGACGGTCGCAAGATCAGGGTGTCTTGGGCGGACGACAAGGTAAGTTGCCCATCTGGTAACTGGGACGCATGGCTGACAGGTCCCAGCCGAGCATGCTGGACCGCCGAAACAAGGAGCCCAAGCCGGTCAAGGCAAGGCCCGAGAAGCCTGCTGGACCGACGGACCCGAATGCTATCAAAACGCTGGTGCTCTCCAACTTGCCAGAAGATATCACCAAGGCTGTTCTGTGGAAGAAGGTTCGCAAGGTGGACGACAGCATCGAGCTTGTCTACCCAGTCGAGGGGCAGTCCGCAACTGGTGCGTCATGGCAGAAAAGGCGTCGAGGCATGTTGCTGACTTGTGCAGCACACCTGATCATGGCATCGCACAACGATGCAGTCAAGGCTGCGCCGAAGCTCCATGGTCACACGTACAAAGGCAACTTGCTGTCATGCGTTCTGAAGAAGCAACTGGAAAGGCTCGGCGCCGGTGCGGGCGGTAACGAGAAGGGGGCGAGTCACGCTGGTCGACTTATCGTTCGAAACTTGCCATGGGACACGACTGAGGCCGACCTTCGTGCGACGTTCTTGCCGTTCGGCGCCCTTCACTCGGTTGACCTCCCGACCGCGCCGTCGAAGTACGGCGAGACGTCCAACTCGCGTCCTCGACTGCGCGGCTTCGCCTTCGTCTGGTTCTTGTCCAAGAAGGATGCCGAAAAGGCCCTCGAGAGCATCAACGGCAAGCCTCTCAGCAGGGCACCATCTACCGCGAAGGGCCAAAAGGCGCAGGAGCAGAAGAAGGACGACCGGCCAGTAGCGGTCGACTGGGCGCTCAGCAAGGAGAAGTACGAAGAGGCTAAGCGTGCGGCTGGCGGAGCCGTGGAGGATGTCAAGACCGCCGGAGCAGGCATTGATGAGGAGGAGAGTGATGAGGAGGATGAGGAGGAAGCCAGCGACGAGAGCGACGATGATGGAGACGAGGAAGAGAGCGACGAGGAAAGCGGGGAAGAGGACGAAGACGAGGATGAGGAGGATGAGGAGGGCGAAGAGCCTGTCAAGCCGAAGCTGCCTAGCGTCGACGTCGGCAGCACCTTGTTCATCCGCAACCTGCCGTTCGAGGTGGACGAGCAGGAGCTCAACACTTTGTGAGTTGGCACATCGGTGTTGGAAGTGCTTTACTCATGCGCCAGGTTCCGCTCGTTCGGTCCCTTGCGATACGCCAGAATCACGGTCGACCACGCTACCGGGCGGTCGCGAGGATCCGGCTTCGTTTGTTTCTGGAAGAAGGAGCACGCCGACGCCGCGATTGCCGAGGCCGAGAAGGTGGTTGCTGAGACAGGTGCCAACGCCATGCCGGTGAGTCACCTTAGCAATATCAGACCTGCCTCGCTGACATGAACAGCTCGGAGGCGGCAGCAACCCCTTCGCTCTTCCATCCGTCCTTACAGCGGACCCCTCCTCATCGCTTGCATCCCGGCTTGTCCTACACGGGCGGACGCTCGAGGTCAGCCGTGCTGTCACGCGCGAGCAGGCCAGCCAGATGAAAGAGGACGGCGAGCGAGCCCGACACGCCGGCGACAAGCGCAACACATACCTTATGCGCGAAGGTGTCATCTTCCCCAACTCGCCTGCAGCTGGCTCCCTGCCTGCTGCCGAGCTGGAAAAGCGGCAACAGGCCTTCAATGCCCGGAAAGCGCTGCTGCGCTCCAACCCCAGTTTGTACATTTCCAAGACGCGTCTCTCCGTCCGGCAACTGCCCCTATTCGCGACCGACCGGACACTCAAGCGATTGGCGATCCACGCCGTCCGGACGTTCGACGAGGAAGTCAAAGCCGGCACGCGCGAGCCGCTGAGCCGCGCGGAGGAGACGGATGAGACCGCATCCGCGGTGACGAAGAGCAAGAAGCGGGGCGAGCGGCCGACGGCCGTCATTCAGAGCAAGGTCGTCCGGTCGGACGAGAAGACCGACCCCATCACGTCTCTCGGCCGGTCCAAGGGCTACGGCTTCCTCGAGATCCGGACGCATCAGGAGGCACTCAAGGTCCTCCGGTGGGCGAACAACAATCCCGAGGTCGGACCGCTCATGTACTCGTGGTGGAAGATTGAGATGGAGGAGCTGGCTACTCGGCTCAAGAAGGATATCGAGAAGGCCGGAGGTGCCTCAGCGGCGCCTGCCGCGTCGTCCGACGCGGAAGAGGCGCCGGCGGCCGCCGGAGGTCGGGAAACCAAGGAGGACAAGGAGCGGAGAGTACGCATGATCGAGCAGCGCCTGAGCGACAAGGGCGACGGTCAGCGCGAGGGCGGTATGCGCGGCGGCAAGACACTCCTAATCGAGTTCAGTATCGAGAACATTCAGGTCGTCCGCAGACGGTCAGAAAAGATGTCTTCTCCACGCGACCCCGCGGCGCCCGGAACTGGCGGCAGGGGCGGACAGGGCGGCAAGCGGTACATCAAGCCCGCAGAGGACAGCGACGACGAGGCTCAGGCACCGGCGGCAGCTGGCAATAAGCGGAAAGGCGGGCGGAACGGCGGTCGTAGCGGCGGCGATAAGAAGCACAAGCCGAGCAGCGATGCTCGAGCTAGCAGAGGAGACAACAAGCGGAAGCGGGCCGGTGGCGACGAAGACTCGCGGTCAGCTACTGCCGCGCCTGCGGAGAGAGAGAAGCGCGGTTTGGAGAAGATGGGAGATAAGCTGGGCTCTCTGATCGGGCGAAAGCGCAAGATGAGGCGGACGGGCAAGTAATATGTCTGGATCTTCAACAGCGGTCCGGTTGTCTGGGGTGATGTTTATGGAATTTGTACATAATGGCATATCATGCATGCTATCTCTTATCGCACTGATAGAACATGACGTGAACAAGCTCGCTGTTACCACTGCTCGTATGGCGGTTTGTCTTCGTCCTTCTTCCTGTCTGCAAGGAAGGCATAGATGTCATCGCTACGACCCGCAGCTGCCGTCGTGCTGTCAAGCGTCATGCTAGCGTCAGAGCCCTCCGAGTCGCGCCTGAGACGGCTGCCACCGCTGCACAAGTCGAGGTCGCTGATAAGATGCTGGGAGGAGGAGAGGTCTGCAAAGCCCTCCTCGACGTATTTTGCAGCCTCCTGAACCATCTCTCGCCGCTCCGTATCGTCGTCGGGGTCGCTGCCTTGGGTCGTGGTGTCCAGTAGGTCTCGAGGTGAGAGCTCGGTTAGTCCCAGCGCCACGGGGTCTTCGTCCTCGCCCAGCTCGCCGTCCTCCCTGAGCGAGGGGCGGCCGCTGTCTTTCGAAAGAAGCGCGACGTATATTCGCCTGTTCGAGGTCACGTTCTTGCCATGGCGCAGATAGTACCTCTTGCCCGGCGTCAGTATAGTGCGGCGCGAGACCGGCCCAGCAGTGTTGGACGTGGCGCTGTACTCTGAAGCTGTGTAGCCAGCCTTGGACGACCGGACGGCTTCAGCAGGGTCATGTCCTCGGTGAGCGCGTGGACATCCAGACTGGCGTCTTGAGAGCCCGTTGCCCCAGACGGCGGAGAGACCACAGTGATCGGGGGTGCGTCCAGCATCTCCTCATCGCTAGAGTCTGCCATGCTGCGCGGTACGAAGACTGGAATCAGCAGAGGGTGCAGTAAGAGTCAGCCGAAGGTGATAGACGGCTCGGCGGATTGACGGCTGGACAGCCTGCTCAGTTGGCACTCATATACAAGTCTCATCCCAGATGGCCTTTCGAAGCCAGAACGTGATCCCTTTCAGCACGCCATCCGACGTCTCTGTCATCCTTTCAGACTACCACCGCAGAGAGAAGCGTTCTGACACCGCTGAAAGGGTAGCACCACGGGAAATCTCACACGGGAGGGGTACAGCAGCCGTCACTGCTGTGACGAGATTGCTAGCGGGAGGATCGAGGCGTGACTGCACGTTGGCGTGGCATTGTGGGATTGAGAGTCACCACAAGAAGCCAACGAGAAGCTCGTCTGTTTGCTGCTGGTAGAGGCTTCTTTCTGCGCCAGTGACCGGGAGCCACGGCAGCAGGTACGCCTCGCTTTACAACCCGGGAGGAGCAAACATGATGTACGTATCAGCATGCATCATATGTAGCTCCACAGGGCAGTATCCAGTTGACTCCTGCTGACTCGGCGGTCACGGAGACTGCTCGTCTTCCACGGCGGCGACCTGGTCCAGGACCGTCGAGAAACTCTCCCCTGGCTCTCGACCTGTCGCTCCGGACGTTCGCCGACCGGCCCCGCGAAGCACCTTGGCTCGACGTGCCAGCCCGACACCTCTACCTGGAGACCCAACGGAATCCTCAGCTCCGCCCATGCGGGGAGATCCGGAAGGCACTCGCCGTGTCCGCTGACTGCGCTCCTGATCGCACCACGTGGTGTGGCATGTGGTGTGGGGATCACCCAAAGTGGGCGAGTCCTGCCTCGGTGCGTGGCGATTCGCTGTGGGCTCGCTGGAAGAACCAGGCTATAGATCGGGCGAACTTGATACATCCTTGCCCAGCGTGGGCGAGTCTGGCCTGAGATCGCCCTTGCTCCCGTGGTCCACCTGGTCTGGGCTGATGCGCGGCGCCTCAGTCTCGACAGTGCTGCCGTAGCCAGTCCTCCGCGCGCTGCTCGGGCCGATGGTCGAGCCATCCGCACTCTCGCGGCGAGGTACATCGAGTAAGGGCTCAAAAGTAAATCCGCTTGATCCAAGAATCAGGCTATCCGCCTGACTGCCATGTCCGCCCGACTCGTCATCGTCGGACCCGCAACTTGCTGTGATCACGGAACGGTGGGGACCTTGCTGATCCAAGTCCTGCAAAGATGCAGAATCTGAGCCATAGAACGCGAGAATATCGTCCACGTCCTTCATTGTCAGACACCGAAAGACGCATGCCCCTGATCGACCACGGGCTTTATGGGCAAACCAGGTTCAACGAGGCTTCGCCGTCTCGTTTAGTCCCTTGATGTCTTAGCGAGCCATTGAAGCTTGTCCGTTCAGGGCGATTCGAGAATGAACACCGCCTTGTGACATTCCTTCATACTCAGGCAGGCGTCTCCTGCCTTCACACTGTAAGAAACTGCATGAGGAAGGCTAGCAAGCGTAGAGAAGGCGATTCTCATGGAGTGGCGATGCACGCCACATGACGGCGAAAACGGAATTAACTGAATGACGCGACGGGGTGAGAGTGCCGTGATCCCTCCCCGCCCGGGGTTGCCTCGGCGGAGGTCGCCGCCGCGGGACCCGTCTCGTTGGCGCGCCTCGTGCACGTCGGTCAGGCTCGGATATCAAGTACAAGTAGTAGCCCTTGGTTAGTGCATACCTAGCAAGCAGCTTGTAGCAAGATGGTGAGTCGGTAGACAAGTGAATGATGCTAACAGCCAGGTCGTCCTCGCCGCCTCCATCTGCACGCGCAGCGGCAAACGTGGGTTCATTTAGCGCTGCCTGGTTTCCAGCTGACACGTCCAGCGCTGTTGTCGAGACAATTCCGCCCTATCCCCCGCAGCCGGATAGACGGCCTGCTCGCGTCGTTCCCCAAGCTCATTCCTGTCAACTCGCAGCACACGACCGTCGAGACCAACGATGTCCGATTCGTTTACCAGCCGTTCGAGGAGCTCTACGTCCTGCTCATCACCAACAAGGGCAGCAACATTCTCCAGGCAAGTATCCGTACCTGAGGCAGGTGTAGTGCCGGACTCTGACAGTACGCGCAGGACATCGCGACGCTGTCGCTGCTGGTACGACTGATCTCGTCACTGACGCCTGCGATGTCGGAGCCTGCGATCCTGCACCACTCGTTTGACCTGCTGTGCGCGTTCGACGAGGTCGTGTCGCTCGGGTACAAGGAGAACGTGTCGCTGTCGCAGGTGCGGTCTATCCTGGAGGGCGACTCGCACGAGGAGAAGATTCAGGAGATTATCGAGCGGAACAAGGAGGCGGAGGCCAAGGAGGAGCTCAAGCGCCGGGCCAAGCAGCTCGAGATGCAGCGACGCGAGCAGCAGCGTATCGCTCAGGCATCGCGCATGGGCGGCGGGTCGGGCGGGTACGGCGGCAGCGGCGGAGGCATGGCTGGAGGGTACACCCCTGCACCACGGTACGACGCGCCCGCTGCGTCGGCCGCGTCGCACGATTACCGGTCCGCGAGCCCCGCGGCGTCTGCGCCAAGCAAGCCCGCGTTCAAGGGAAGCGGCATGAAGCTCGGCAAGAAGGGCAAGCAGAGCGACCTCATGAGCGCGCTCGGCGGCGAGGTCGACATGGAGGACGAGCCGATGCTCGCCGCAGCACCGCCGGCCGCCCCCGAGCCAGAATCCGCAGCGGTCGAGGTCTCGGCCGATGTCCTCGACAAGGTCGACCAGGAGAGGTCAGTCCAGTGCAGGCCCGAAGCAGAGGACTCTGGCTGAAGACAGGTGCAGCGTCCATGTGACGATCAAGGAGCAGTTGTCGGTGACAATGCTGCGGGACGGCGGGTTGCAGGCGTTCGAGCTCAAGGGCGACTTGGACTTGCGCGTTTCGGACCCGGACCTCGCCAAGATCAAGCTCACCCTCGCGCCCAAGGACTTCGGCGAAGTTCAGTTCAAGCAGCACCCCAACGTCGCCAAGTTCTCAGGCAGCGAAAAGGTCATTGCACTCAAAGACCCCAGCAGGAGCTTCCCCGTCGGCCAGGGCCTCGGCGTCCTCCGATGGCGTCTCGGATCAAAGGACGAGAGCAATGTTCCCCTTACTGGTGAGTAGCGCAGCACACGAAGCGCCATGTTTGATGCTGACTCCGCAGTCACGGTGTGGCCGCAGCCAAGCGGCGACGGCACGTCAGACGTTGCCGTCGAGTACGAGCTCGAGGCCAGCCACCTCACGCTCCGCAATGTGGTCATCTCCATCCCTATCCCGTGAGTCTGAATCCTACATCTAAGGCGAGAACGACGATGCTGATGGATCTGCAGTCCTGGTTCATTCCCGACTGTTGAGGGCGACGCCGACTGGCGAGCCGAGCACTCGGCCTTTGTCTGGACGATCGACACGATCGACGCCGACTCGCCGAACGGCAGCCTCGAGTTCAAGTGCGACGGTGACGCCGACGCCTTCTTCCCCGTTAATGTGGGCTTCGTCGCCGCGGGCTCGCTCGCCGGCGTCGATGTCGCCAAGGCGGCTCTCGTGGCGTCGGGCGACGAGGCGACCTTCTCCCAGGAGAAGATCCTCACTGTGGACAAGTACGAGATCGTCTAAGGTACTCCCGGGGGTGGAATCGGGGCGGACAAAACGGACGGCCGGGTCCGCCCGGCCGCTTGCTGTAACTAGACGTGGTTGCCGGATTGGAGATACGACCCTACCTACGACGGACGGACGCACGCGCGTACCCACACGTGCATCGCTGTGTATCCATGCATTGCCTCCGAACCAGCCCTGAGATGCCGACCGTGCGGGACAATGCAAAAGGTGCAGATCTGGCATTTGCCGGTGCTATTTGGGCCTAGATCGCCCGGAAGACGACCCGGCCAAGGGCCCGGATCTATCGATGCCGTGTTGAACAGGGCATGTGTCGAGACCGTCGGGCGACGCCGAAGTCTAGAAAAACGTCACTTCCCAGTCGTGATGTGCTAGTTCTCCGATTCAACAACGCCTCTGCAGATTTGCTTTGGACGTCCTTCACACACGGTACAAAAGACAGACATCGAGGACGTAGTATCCGACGAGCACTTCAGTCGCCAACGTGACGAGCTTGGATGGAGATGGCGTCGCTGCTCAGCCTACCACCGGAGATCCTGTCAAATGTCGCCTTCCACTGCTGCACAGAGACATTGTGCCCGCCAATCGCCCTGCTGTCAAGCTGCAAACACCTACATGCGACACTCGCGCCCGCGGAGAACCCAGATCTGTACGCGCGGGTCTTCCGGTCTGCGTTCGATAGCGCTGCGGCCGAGCGGCGGTCCACCATCCTAGAAGGTCCTTTGGTCGTACGGCGGAGAGAAGAGGCGGCGAATGACGAATTGGAAGATGGGTCGAAGCGGATCAAGGCCGCCGCGTTGGCGGCAGAGCTGAAGCGGAGATCGATAGCGCTCAGGCGCGTTACGCGCATGGTCCGCCAGGGCGATGTGTCTGACCTGACGGCGGAGGATCTCTGGGTCATCTACCTGATGCTGATCGAGAACGGTAGGTCCAAGCGACCCGCAGTGGTGTTGGAGCCTGTCTGACTGCTCAGATGGAAAGAATTTGACCCATTTCTTCGGGCCAAATGCAACAATACCCCTAGCGGACCTGCTGAGCCTTTACCTCGACCACGACCTGATTCCCGCGTCGATTGCACCGGGGTACCCGGCGGAAACGACAGAGCGCGCGCTGGCGATCTGGATAGCCTGGCTGTCGTCAAGGTACACATCATCGCTCGAGGACCCTAACGAGCGGGACGAGCGGCAGTTTGTTCTTCGGCCGTACGTCTTTGCTGCTCAGCAGTACGCAACCTACTTTGCCCCATGGACCGTCAACAACTTGCCCCTGTCCCTCGGAGGCAGCGGCAGCGGCGCGAGCGCCTCGGCATCCGATGCGAGACCATTCAACCCGTTCGTCGCCGATTTGTCGCCGCGGAACAGAAAGGTCCAGATCGAGTGGTACGGCCGGCAGCTGAACCTCTCGCCGCCAATCTTGTCTCTCGCCGCAATGCAGCGGTTCTTCCTCTCTGGCGAAGGCGGGGAGGAGTCCATGGACGACCACGGTGGCATCGACACGTCGGCGCGTGAGAGCGAGATCGCAAACATCATGAACATGATGGGCGGCGGCGGTGCCACAGGGACAACAGCCCACAGGGTGAGCATGACTCGTCTCATCGAGGGGATGATGCTGACGACGCACAGGCAGCATCTCATGACAAGGACGACGCATTGTCAGACACATCGTTGGCAGACCCCGGCTCCATCGACCTATTATCGTCTTCTACATTGCACGACCAAGACTTTCACCGCCTGCTGGCGTGTTACGATCCTGGACGCAGCATCGGCATGCCTCGGCCTACATGGCGGGGCAACTGGAACGGATGTTGGGAGGGGACATTCAGCTTCTTCGAGTTCGCGGCGTTCCGCGGGATGCTGGCGGGACAGCTTCGCGCGCTGTACGAAGGGAGCTACGGCGAACAAGCCCAGGTGTGGAAGTTGAAGGAGACGTATGTCCGGCCGATCCGAGAGCGCACACCTCGCGAGTACCGCACATCCAAGGATAAAGGCAAGGGCAAGGGCAAGGCGCGAGGCAACAGCGACGGAGAGGAGGAAGAGGAAGACGTCAGAGCGCCTGGTCTGCCTCTGACCGGTCCGATGACGAACGCCGGGTTCCCGACCGAACCGCTGCCTGGCAGCTCGGCCCGCGCCGACTGGTGGGGCCACGCCAAGGCGTCGGCCGAGGCGGCGCAGCTCGCCGAGACGCTCAGGCAGCAGATGGAGGCTCTGCCGGGGTACGAGGTCGTCGCGGACGAGGATGTCGAAGATGCCTTCGAAGAGGACGAGAAGGAGATGGAGATGCTCCTCACGGGCACAGGTCATTCAGCATGGGGCAAGTTCATCCTCAAAGGTCGTGTTAGGGCGTGGGACGGACTGGCCACCCTGGTCAAGGAGTACACGGTGAGTTGACGCGTAGCGACTGGAAATGCCATGCTGATTGCGGTAGCCCGACGACCGCGGCAAGTGGATTTACAGAGGCTACATCCTGGCGGGCAATGTGCTGGTGGGCCGGTGGCGCGATACGTTCACGCCAGAGGATCTGGTGGGCTATGAGGGTACATTCATCTTAAACCGTCGGTAATGCCGGCTCCTGCGGCGGCAGATGCCTGAGCGGCGGATGAATTTCGCTGCGCCTCCACCGCGAGCGTCATGCGCTCGACGACCTCGCTCGTCCGTCGCTTGACCATACCTTCCATCTCGTCCTTGAGCACAGCGCACGCTTCTGTTCCCAGTAACAGCATCTCTTCGAATCGGTCGACGTGCAGCCGGGTCTCCATCTGCGCGAGCGTGATGTTCCCTGAAGCAGGCAGCGCGGCGACGACCAGTGTCGGCAGATCGGCCTCTTCTGGTGCCGACAGGTCCAGCAGCGGCTGCGTCAAGTGCAGGCCGATCGAGACGGATGTGACGTAGTCGAGAAGTGATATTCCGGCGTCGATCAAGGCCAGTGTCGTAGCGTTGATAGATGTTGGCAGAATGCCTGAACGGTCAGCATGCACCCCACTTCACTACATGACCATACTCGCCTCCATCAGCAGAGAGGACCTGGACGTTGATGAAGATCTCTGAGCGAGGATACAGTTGCGTCATGATGACTGGCTCGAATGTCTGTCGGATAGCCGCTCCGACCTCCTGCAGACGCCTACCGCTCGTCAGCCCCGACCTGAGGAAGAGGAAGGTTGATAGTGACGTACTTGTCCCCTCGTGTTCTTCTTTGAGCGCCGTTACCCGCCCAAGGCACGACACCGACTTCGACGCTCAGAACAGCACGATCGTGACTGCTCGCAGAGCGTTGCTTGGGTTCTCTGGGGCCGAAGACCGTGACCGAGACGGACGTCAAACCTTGCGTGACTGTAGAAGAGCCATCTGCTGTTGGGTGTGTGCGTAGCTCGAAGTGAGTCGCTCGTAGCTCGTATGGTCGCCGCGCATCATGGCGAAGGCCTGATTGTAAGCGACTGTTCCCCAAGAGTAGTGTCTGGCCTTAGGCCGGCTGTGTATAGCCTCGAAGTTTCAGAAAGGGAAGAGCAGCTCACCACCGTCGTTCAGGATCTCTAATCTTGATGAAGACATGGTATAGGTGACTCAAAGGGCTGATTGCAGGAGCTCGATTGATCAACGGATGGCGAGTGTGTTATTGGGCGATGGCGCCGGCCCGATGTACAGCCTCGTAGGCGATTTAGAAGTCAAGGTATGCAACGACGATGATGCACCGAAAAGCATCGAGATGTGACTTGAACGATGTACATCCGTACTTCCGTCGGAACGCCCGGCGTGTCACTGGAGGCTCGTCCGTATTGACAAGTACCTGTAGGACCCCAGCAGCTGCTTTGTCTCTCAAGTCCGCCTTCTTCTCGCGTTTCGCCTCGGTGCTTGGTGATGTCCTTGTACCCATCATGACGACCTACAACCCCCTCCAGCTGCTTCCTCTTCCGCCAGAGGTGCATGAGCTCAAGCCGGTCGCGACAGCGCTCACCATCGACCCGTACTCTGACATTCTGTGGACCGGCACCTCCAGCGGTATCGTCACTGCGTGGTGTACGCCGCAAACGCTCTCGCGCAATGTCCATTTCCCTGCACACGGTCGTGCGCCGAGCGCGCTCCTGCCACCGAACCCGGGATCTATACATGGTGTCCGGGAGATCCGCGCGACTGACCGCGAGGTCTGGACGCTCACAGAAGGAGGAGTCGGTGGGCGGCGTCGAGGCGGTGCGCCGCGCTTCAATGTCTCCGACCCAACGAGAAGTCTGCGTAGTATGGCGGCCAATCCGATCAACAGCCACGAGATCTTGGCAGGTGGTGTGAGCGGGATGATGCTCATCAACACCTCAAGAGGGGAGATTGCCCGAAGAGTAAGCCCCTTTCGGGACAGCCAGCCCCGTCCGGCGACTAACTCGTGCAGATGGACTATCCGGCGCCTATTGTGCATCTCTCTCCACTGACTCGGACTGTCGTGCTCGCGACGGGCACTGGCTCGGTCAATATCCTCGACCCGCGGATTGGCTTCAAAGCAGCAACCAATGTCGTACCTGTTCAAGCGCACACCGGCGGCTTATCAGGTGCCGATGCTGCTGGTTTTCTTGTCTGTACCTGGGGCTGGACACACATGTAAGCAAGGCTCGAACGCCCCAGGTGGCGCCACTGATCCCGATGCAGGCAAGGTCACCCGATGCCTGATCCCCTTGTTCGGCTATATGACGTCCGGACTCTGCGCGCTCTACCGCCCTTGTCATTTCCGGCCGGTCCGGGCTTCTGCCTCTTACATCCCAGCGAATCGTCAAAAGTCGTTGTTGCTTCGCAGCAGGGCACGCTCCAGACCTTCGACATGTCCGATAACAGCAGCGGCTCCTTGCAACAGCTCCCGATCAGCTCATACCTCACCAGCATGGCCATCTCTCCCCTCGGAGACTACCTGGCTTTCGGCGACGCCGACGGATCGGTACATGTCTGGACGAGTGAGGATACGTCGGAGGCGAACCGAGATCGGAACGGACGGCTGCGGTTGGCGCCTTTCAACGGGTACGAAGGGGTGAAGGCAGAGCTGCCCGATGAGGCGGACCCACCACCTCAGATTGCTTGGACAAACCAAACGTGAGACTCTAAGCGGTGAGCGTATTGCTGATGATGTAGACCCCTGAATGCGGTCGGAATGCCGCACTACTCGGAACCTCTCCTGTCCAACTTCGCTCCTTCCGACTACGCGCCCGTCACGTCTCCCTTCTTCAACCCGCCAGAACCCATCCCACCAGCAGTGCTGTCGACGATGAAGACCGTCGACTTTGTCGGCTACGCTACCATGCCTCGAGAGCTTAAGGGCAGGCGGTATGTCCGGCAAGCGCGACCCGGCGCAGGCAAACGCGCCACTGGCAAGGGCTTCGCTAGCATGCGCAGAGAAAGCGGGCCACGGTTTCGGAGCGAGAAGGATCGCAAACGGCAGAGCAGCACGGGGAACGCGGCCGCAGACATCGACGAGGAACTGCTCCCAGGTCAAATACCAAAGTACTATCGCAAAGTCGAGATCAAGTACTCCAAGTTCGGCATCGAGGACTTTGACTTTGAGTTCTACAACCGGACCGAATTTTCCGGCCTCGAGACCGACATCCTCAACTCGTACACCAACGCACTGCTCCAGGCCTTGCACTATACGTCGCCTGTCCGCGCCCTTGCAAAAGCGCACATCTGCGTGGACTGCCGCAAGGAACACTGCCTCCTGTGCGAAGCGGGCTTCCTGTTCCGCATGCTGGAAGACGCCAAGGGCGTCAACTGCCAAGCGACCAACTTCTCGCGCGCATTCTCCGCGACGCCTCAGGCGTCCGCCCTTGGTCTTATGGACGACAAGGAAAAGTCGACCACGCCGTACGGCAGCTTGATTCAGAACTTCAACCGCTGGCTTTTGTCCACCTTCTCGGCCGAGTCGCTCGTCAAGGGCGAGTCTCTCAACGTGCTCAATCAGTCCATGTCGGATCTGTCGATATCCTCGTCTTCTGGCGCGCCACCCACACCGGTCGACCAGATCTTAGGCGTCCAGACGCGGACGACCAACACCTGCCGATCGTGCGGCTTCGTCACTTCGCGAGATGCCGTGACGCACACAATCGACCTGCAGTACCCTCGCAAAGCGGACAATCTGCCGTTCGTCGAGCTTCTGCGATCGTCGGTCGTCAGAGAGTCGAGCACGAAAGCCGCGTGCAGTAATTGCAAGCACTTTGCACCTCTGGAAAGCAAGCGCACGTTGGGGTCCGGCGGAGTGAGCGGTCTGCCGACTGTCTTGTCGTTGAATGCTGGCGTCACGGGACCGGAGATATTTGCGGTGTGGAAGAACCAGGGCGATAAGCGATACTTGCCAGCCGAGGTGTCCATGGTCGAGGGCAAGGACGGGGAGTTGCTGGTGGATACGTCCGGTCAAGGTGTCGTGTACGAGGTCAAGGTGAGCTCACTTGTGATGGCACAGCGACCCGATCAATGCTCATGGCCACAGGCACTCGTCGTCCAGATCCAGGAATCTCCAGAACTGCCTGGCCACCTGCTTTCGTTCGCAAAAGGTCGGTCGTCCCGAGCGGGGTCACGCATCTCGGAAGGCAGCTGACACGTGCAGTTCCGGCGCAGGATGGCGACACTGAGCCGCATTGGGTGCTGTTCAACGATTTCCTTGTCCGGCCCGTGGCCGAGTCAGAGGTCTTCAGCTTTGTCGATATGTGGAAGGTCCCGGCCGTCATCGTGCTGCAGCGCAAGGATGCCGAGCAGGTCTTGAACCTGGCCAAGCTGCCCTCGCAGATCAAGCCGGATGTCCTGTTCAAGGACGTCTCGCTTGCCTGGTAAGCTAAACCGGGGCCAACGGGATAGGCGCATGCTGACCACGCAGGAACCGGAGATCCAATATGATCAAGCACAAGATCCTCGATCCGGAGGAACTGCCTGGTCCAGGCACCCTCATCGCCATCGACGCCGAGTTTGTTGCTCTGCAGCAGGTAAGCTCATCCCGGAGGCTGAAGACCCGAACTGACGTGATTAGGAGGAGATGGAGTTCCGAGCGGACGGGACGAAGAACATTCTCCGTCCATCGCACATGTCGCTCGCGCGAGTCTCTGTCCTGCGTGGCGTTGGACCGTCCGAGGGTGTCCCCTTCATCGACGACTATATTGTGACTAAGGAGGCTATCGTCGATTACCTCACCGAGTTCTCCGGTATCAAGAGCGGCGATCTCGACCAGAACCACTCGCCTCACACTCTTGTCCCTCTGAAGGTGGCGTACAAGAAGCTGCGGTGCCGTGAGTACGCCAATCCGAACCGAGCTGATCCTCAGTGGTTGATCGGGGATGCATCTTTGTGGGGCATGGTCTGTCCAAGGACTTCAGGACCATTAGTCAGTTTCTACCGATTGGGCTCAGGAAGCGCTCTGAGTTGATACTCGCAGACATCTTCGTTCCGCCAGACCAGGTGATGGACACGGTCAACATCTATACCATCCCGGGTCGGCAACGCAAGCTATCGCTCCGCTTCTTATCCTGGTTCCTGCTCAAGAAGGACATTCAGACGCACATGCACGACTCGATCGAGGACGCGAAGTACGCCTTGCTGCTGTACAAGCTGTACCTTCGCTTCGAAGAGGACGACCGGTTCGAGGATGTCATGGAAGATATCTTTGTCGAGGGTCAGCGTTTGGTGAGGCCGTTCACCTCTGAACCGTAGTGAGCATGCTGACGCATTCACAGGGGTTCAAACCTCCGCAGGAGAAGCCTTCATCGCCGCCAAAGCCGACTACTACGCCGGTTGCGCCTCCAGCCGCCCCACTCAGGGGTCCTGGCGGTCGGCACCAGCATTCGAGCAACGGCGCATCTCGAGGGCAGCATCCTCGACGCCGTCAACAACAGCAACGCCAGCAGCCACAGCAGCAGTACCCTGCGTGAGCGCTGTATCAGTGACTGACATGCCTCAAAGCATGCATTCGGTGCTTGAAAAGATGGCTCGTTCCGCTTGATATCCGCTACTGCTTCATGCTAATTCGTACACGCCCGCAGCGTTGCCGCCCATGATGGCCGTCATGGCCTCCTGACCCTCTCCGAGCTCGGACACGCATCGCCTGAGGAAGCCGTACCACTGTGAAGGCGATACCGGACGTATCAAGCCGGAAGCATCGGTGGACTCTGCGGCCTGTACCGCCGGGTGAGAGCCGAAGATGATACGATGCGTGCCGAAGGCCTCGATCACCGGCGAGACTGAGTAGAGATGAGCCAGAAGATACAGGGTTGAGAGGGATTATTCGACTCACGGTACATCTTGATCACCGAGCTGAGCTCCTTGTCGTCTGTCCACCAGGTTGATCCATCTGCAGCGCTAGTGCTCGCGATGACGGGCGGCAGTGCTTTGAGGTAGACGTGTGCGTTCAAGCTGAGGTTGGCGATGCGCGCGAGGAAAGTCTGGTACCCCTCGTCTCGAGGCAGACTCCCGGATACCTTGCTCAGCGGCGGAGGAAGGATTCCAGCTGTGAAGGCGTCAGTCATAGCCCAACAACGCGCGATCCACAGGGTCTTAAGCTGGCTCTCATGGGTGAGACGATGGCCGACTCACAGATGACGACCTTGCCTCCCTGCTCGGCACCGCCAGGAGTGTCAGCCAAGGACGAGATAGCCTCTTCGAGCAAGTCCCACTCCGCTTCCGTCAGCGCCGACGTGGAAGGGACGACAATGTCGACAGCTCCTTTGGCGATGTTGGTGATGGACGGGGTGGACGCCAGCGTGAGGTTGAGCACTGTCGGGTGAATGGAGACCGGCTTCACTCCGCTAAGACCGAGTCAGCTAGGTTTACAAGCGGACGGATTGGTTCGTACTGGAGAGCGGAAGCCGGTTCGGCGCCGACGTCCATCTTGACCTGAACGACGTTCCGAATAGGAGGCCTGGTGAAGCCTTCGGGCAGGCCGCCGAACAGGTCGTTCTGCTGGCTGGACTCCACTGAGCCGTCGGCGCTCTCGGACGCAGGGGCGAACGAGTGCGCGTCAATGATGTACTCTGGGTGAATCGACGATGCAGGCGGAGCAGGCTTCGCAGAACCTAAAGGACGGGCAGGTGTCAGTTCTCCGTGTTCATCACGGAAAAGAGCACTCACCTGGAGACAGGAGTCCACCAGGGGCGAAGAGCCCAGGGTCGAGACGGGGAGGCTTCCTAGGAGGCATCGCTGGCACTTGTTAGGACGTCTTTCTTGTATGACAAGGTCGCAGAGCACAAAGGCAGACAGACGATCTCTTGTTCCGCTCAACGCTCGCTAAGTTATGACCCCCCGGTTAATGTTCACCAGGTTTACGTCACATGTACATCTCTGTCGGAGCCCCTGAAACGCGCATACCAACGGCTGCAGGCGTGTTTCAGTTTGATCCCGCTGCTCATGTTTCTGGAATTTACTTCCGCTGCCCCCACTGCCAGAGTGGAGGACGCACGCCAGCAAGAGTTCCAGCTCATCGCATGGATATGATATCTTTAGCCGAAGTGCGGTACAGCACGCTCGAGAGAAGTAGCCCTCGTTACCTACTGAGCTCTCGCCTGTCATGCGGGTCAGGAGATCGCTCGCGATTCCAATCTGCTTGTTCGCGCTGGCGTACTTGCCGGCGTCGGCTTCAGCCGAATCTTCCCGCACAGCTCAGGAGGCCGTAGCGGATGCGAACCGGTTACTCGCTGTGGGTTCCTATGCCGATGCCGCCAGGGCGTACTCTGAGGCTATAGGTGAGTCTCTGGGTGCTGGCCATCTCTTAGGGACGTCAGGCTTATGAATCAGACCTCGAGCCAGCGTCGTATGTTAACTATTACAAGCGCGCCACCGCGTACCTCTCCCTCGGTCGGCATTCCGCCGCTCTCGATGACTTCGACAACATTTTGCGATTGAACCCTAGTTTCGTTCAGGTTAGTCTCGAGCGACTCGGACTGAGAAACACTGGGCTAAGGGACACAGGCACATTTACAGAAAGCCAAGATTCTGGCCAAGGAGGGAGACTTCAGCGAAGCCGAGAAGGAGCTCAAGGCGTACTCGAAGGTCAAGAAGGGGGAGACTGAGGCGGAGCAGCTTGTAAGCCGTTCTCGGTGGTAGAAGGGCCGGTGGGCTCACGATGTTCAGGCGGAGTCCGTGTCACGAGCTGCGACGGCGAGCAAGGCCGCACAGAAGGCGGCGAAGAGCAAGAAGTGGCAGGTCTGCGTAGACGAGGCGACCAAGGCGCTCGAGGTTGGGCCGAACGCTGGGTCGCTCAGACAACTACGAATCGATTGTGGGACCGAACTCGGCGATGTCGAGGCTGTCTATGGTGACCTTAGGTGAGCAATGTCATCGACCGTGTGTTAGGGCGGTGCTGACGAATGTAGCCGCATGGCCACGCTGAACCCATCAATCCTGTCATACCCTGTCCGCCTAGCCAACATCGCCTACTTTGTGACCGCCTCGCCCACGGCGATGAACCACGTCAAGCAGTGCCTGCACTACGACCCTGATTCGAAGCCGTGCCGCAAGCTGCACAAGCTGTTCCGCGCGCTCGACAAGGACCTGCAGAAGGTCCGCAACTTCGTGGAGGGCGGGTCCTTCCGACAGGCGATCAAGATTCTCGAAGGCGAGAAGGGCCTTTTGGCGCGATTCGACGAAGCGCTGGACGCGGCATCCAAGCCTCAAGAAGGCGGCGTGCCCGCTATTCCGGCGCAATTCCACCCGAAGGCAAAGAGCCAGGCCCGGTTGGACCTGTACAGCCTGGCGTGCAAGGCTGCCGTCGGCGCAGGCGACTTCAAGAAGGACAAGGGCATGAAGTGGTGTGATACCGTGTTGGAGATGGACGAGGGCAACGCCGATGCGCTCGTCGCGCAAGGAGAGAAGATGATCAAGGAGGAGCGGTTCGAGGAGGCTGTCAGGGTGTTTGAGCGCGCTTTCGAGAACTCCGGCAGGTCGAGTCAAGACGTAAGTGGCGTGTGCTCATCAGGAAGCCTTCATGGCTGACAGTTTTAGATCATGAACAGACTGCAGAAGGCGCAGAGGCTGCTCAAGGTGTCGAAGCAGAAGGACTACTACAAGGTCCTTGGGGTGCCTCGCGACGCCGACGAGCGAACCATCAAGAAGGCCTTGTAGGTCTGCTGAACAAGCGTAATGGCCGTTCGCTGACCCGGGACAGCCGAAAAGCAGCCAAGACGGCACATCCCGACGTTGGCGGGTCCGAGGAGAAGATGGCGCAGCTCAACGAGGCATACGAGGTTTTGTCCAATGCCGGTAAGTCACGCTGCGCAGAGCCATGCCCGACAGGGCTGATCAGACCAGAGCTGCGGCAACGGTACGACAACGGCGACGATCCAAACGACCCAACAGGCGGGCAACAGCACAACCCCTTCGCGCACCATGGCGGGGGTATGCCGTTCCAATTCTTCCAGCAGGGCGGGTTCCCAGGAGGCGGGTTCCCTGGAGGAGGCGGACAGAAGATGCATTTCCAGTGGGGATGAGCGCAGTTATAGAGCGTTTTGTATGCACCTTGTCAACCTCAACCGAATACAGGTGGGCACCTATGGTTGTTATCTGATTGTGCTGTCCAATTGCGCATGGTAGATCTCGAGAATTCATTCCCATGTGGACAAGATACCCCGCTAGCTAGTTGGACCGATAGATCGTGAGGACTACACCGTGCATTTCGTTCCCATTGGACGTGCTGCGCAGGGGATCCAGATCCTCATCTCCTGAGGCCTTGACCCAAATGCAGTCGTTGTGTACACTTGATGCCGATTTATACCTTCAACGGGAATTTGCATCGCAGTTCCGCTGGGAACTGAGATGCGGGTATCCTCATAGGAGTGGAGCGTAGTGCAGTCTTGGTGCGATCGTCGGCAATGAGCTATGCTCCTCGCCTGCTCAAGATGCTTCGCGAACGGTTACAAATTGGTGCACAGACAGAATTTCAAAGGAGAAGGCGGCGGGCGAACTTTGCGGAAAGCTCTGGCAGCGCTCAACCCCTTGCCCAAGTCTTCCAGACTTGCCAACTCTAGGCGAAGTCGAGAGAGAGAGAGAGCAGCGCTTGTACTCCCGCAGGTGTATGGCTCGCTACGGCTGGAGCCTGAAACAAACACCCGCAGCGAGTCGATGCGATGAAGAATGAGTCGACCAGCCGGAGGCAAAATCGGACACACGGAACGATCGTCGCGCGCGTCTCATTAAACCTCGTCATCCTCCCTTCTTCTTGCTTTCATACTTTTACCATCTTTCCGACTTCACCGCTACTTTCCACTCTCCAGCGCTACCGGGTATTGATCCTGCATTCGGGGACTCTTCCAGCTGTGCTTGCACGCAATCTATCGCCGGATCGCTTGTCACGTCAATTCTTGGCGGAAGGTGACATTAGTGGTGGGATCAGATAATCCATTACGCACGGGTAAGCTTCGACCGGCCCGTGCGCGCGCGCGTCACATTTGCCATCCCGAGTTTTATTTGGTTCGGCTGACCTCCATTAGTTATTCGACCGACTTTTGTCCTCCGGTCTCGTCTCTTGGTGTGACAGATCTCGACCCGTCTTCTTTAGGAGCGCGACGCTTGTCCTGCCAGGCCCAATGAGCGAGGCAACGCCTCCGCCTGCTGACGTTGGCTCGACGG
The DNA here is from genome assembly GCA_037040355.1 of Cutaneotrichosporon sp. M94-02A. Taxonomy (NCBI): domain Eukaryota; kingdom Fungi; phylum Basidiomycota; class Tremellomycetes; order Trichosporonales; family Trichosporonaceae; genus Cutaneotrichosporon; species Cutaneotrichosporon sp. M94-02A. The sequence goes on from JAXQGU010000081.1 coordinate 218,203, forward strand.
CGGGACCGGCCGCCGAGGCGCGGAAGAAAAGGCGCTTTTTCGCAGCTAAACTACCTACTTTGCCTTTTGTCAGCGCTGTCTCCACCTCAAAACCTACTGTCGTGTCGAGCGAAAAGGTCCTGGCCGCACTGCTTCCCCCGAGATCCGTCGAGCCGCCTCCTAGAATCGAAAGGCCCCGTCGGGAAGTCCGGGACCGCGTGGATGCCGTCAGCAATCATGACCACCCTGTCCAGTCAAAGGCGCTCAATCCCGATGGACAACTCGGGCTGGGTGACACCTCCGTTGTCGGCCCGACGTCGACTGCGTCGACACCTCCTGTGATGAACACAATCAAAATCAAGCCAATTCAGCCAGGTGTTGCCGAAGATTCGCAGGGAAGCAAATCTTCAGGTCGTCGCGAAGTCGCAAACGGAGACACGATCAATGCGGTCAACCCATTGTCTTCTTCTAGTGTGGTCGTAGAGACGCCAAGAACGACTGCATCCCCTGCCGTCCCATCACAGCCTTCGTCGACCTCTGCCAGCTCACGACCAACGTCTCGCTGGTGGAAGACTACAGTGGCGGATACACCTGCTCCCGCGGCGAAACCCACCATACCTGCTGGTATTGTCTCCAAGTCTACAACCATCAAGCTCAGCCGCGGCAAGGGGATCGAAAAGACGACCGCGGTAAACATTTCGACTGCTAATGGCGCACCTGTGGCGGAGAAGCACAAGCAAACCGTAGCCAATGGACCGGAAGCAACGGCGTCTCTCGGCGACGCCAAGTCTACAAAAATCAAGTTGAAGCGGGTTCCTGCGCCTGACAAGATCTCGATCGCGAACGTTCCCGCTGACAAGGCAACGCCCGGTCCAGAGTCTTCGACTCGGCAGCTCGAGCAGCCTCACCCGATCGCAGACAGGACCGATGCGTTCAAGCAAATTCCGATCAGATTGAAGCAGCCCCCGCCGTACAAAAAGATCGATGAAAGTGGGTGCTTCAAACGGCTCCTGATGCTGATTGAAGATGTCTTCCCGGAAAGAGCACGTCATCAGTTTAACAGCGGTATTACCTGTAATTGCGATCGTGCGCGAGGCTGCGGCACAGAATGTCAAGATCGAGCCATTAACCTTCTCTGCGGCCCGAAATGTTCTTGTGTCGGGAAGTGCGACAACAACCGTCTCATCAAGCGGAAGACCCCGCTCACGGCTGTTGTCTACGTATGTCACCAAAGACGGTTAAGGTGTCTGACAAATAGACCGGATCCCGCGGGTTCGGCTTGCTGGCGATGAAAGACATCAAGAAGGGAGAATTTGTCATTGACTATCGCGGAGAGGTGCGTGCCGCGAAGTGGGATACTAGCTGACAAGCAGGTCATCACCATTGGGTTCGTACTAGGTTGAGGAGTCCGCCTGACCTGCAGGACGTTCCAAGAGCGGTGTAAGAACGAGTACGCCGACAGCACAGATTTCTATGCTATGGCGTACGACGAGACCGAGGTCATCGATGCCGTATGTCACCGACGTGATTCAGACCTGACTTCAGGGAATATGCGGTAATGAAGCTCGATTCATCAATCACAGCTGCGCTCCAAACCTCGAGGTCCGCAAATTCTCGCTGCGAGGTAACGGTCTAGACGAGCTCGAGACGGGCTTGTGGGCTCTGCGAGACATCGACGCCGGCGAAGAGGCAAGTCAACCCCCCTCGAGTATCACTTACACCCCAGCTGTCCTACGACTACAATCTCTCTGCTTTCGATAGCAACTTGCTCATTGACGAGCGGATCGTCTGTCACTGTGGCGACTCGGAATGCGTAGGATATTTCAGCCGAGTGTCTGGCCTGAGAGGAATCCCCTCGGATGAGGAAGCCGGTCGGAAGGCGAGGCCCATCAAGAGGAGGCGCAAGCACAAGTCAATGCCCGGACCTGCGACGACAATGTCTGATTCGATCACGGTCGACGAGCCCCGCAGTGTGGTCGAGCCAACCATGGCACCGGCATCAGTCAGCCAAGCGCCTCCGGCGCTCGTCAAGAAAAAGCTCATTCTTCGAGCCTCTTTGCCTTCTCAGAAGACAGATCCTCTGGGAAGAGCCGATGATACAGCCGATCTAGACCCGAATGCCCTTCTGGCCGAGACGGATCCCGATGAGCGCATTGCGGCGGGGACTACCCCCCAGAAGAAGAAAANGAGCCGATGATACAGCCGATCTAGACCCGAATGCCCTTCTGGCCGAGACGGATCCCGATGAGCGCATTGCGGCGGGGACTACCCCCCAGAAGAAGAAAAGACGCTCCATCAACGCCAACCCCCTACTCCCGCGCGTCAAGCGTCAGAAGCGCGATGTCCCTGATCTTGGGTCTCCCTTCACACGCGTTCCCCTCTCACCTCTTCGCCATCCTCCAGCACCCCAACCCGAGGAGATTGAGGAGTTAATCCCGCGCTTTTCGACGCCGCCATCGCAACGTGACCCGGACGGGCGATCGTCAAGTCCGCAGCATCGCATGTCGGGCTGGGCCGACTGGCTAGTACGCAAAGCCGGTGAAAAGCCACGAACACTGGAACAGTGGCAGGACTTCGCGATCCAGAGGCGGCGCGGCAAGGAATGGAAGGAGAAGATGATGGAGCTGTTTGGCGTGGCGCCATACGAAGGCGGTCCCAGGTTGCCTTGGGACCCCGATCATGAGTCTCATCCGCCGCTGACCGTACATCCGAGGCGGGGTCCAAGATCCCAGCACACGCGGACTCCGAACCCGCAAGAAGCCGAGGCAGGTCCATCGTCGGATACTGGCGTCATGCGAGCCGACCCGGAAGGGAGTCAGTCGGCCGATTTTGTTGACGAGGAGATTGACGAGCTCGATCCGTCAGAGCCTCCTAGTGACCACGAAGAGGAGGACCGCAAGCCGACGATCCCCAAAACACCCACGCCCAAGAAGATGCCGCGCGCAACGAGTCATGGGAAAGGCAAGGCGCGGCAGCTGCCCTTCTTCGCATCCGCGTCCACAGACGACCCGGCTGTCACGCAGACCGGACCTGTCGGTCCGTCTCTGCCCGCCGAAACGGGAGCTGTAGTCAGTGTCGAGACTCCGGGGCAATCAGCCGACGCCGGCCCTCTCTGGCCGATCTTTGCGCAGACGAGGCCTGCCGCCGCTAGCGCTGCAGGCCCGCCCAGCCTCGATCCTCTGCCTTCTACTACTTCAGCCGAAGCGTCTGCGCCGGCTCGTGTTCCGAGTCCCGCCAAACAGTCAACGGAGAAGAAACAGGCCATCGCCAAGCGGAATGGCGCCCCAATGGGATGGGCCTACGTGCCTGTTACCGCCGAGCCCGCCGCAGCTCCCGCACCAATAGACGTGGGGCCTCGATCGGCAAGGAAGGGGAGGGCAACCAACCTCAAGGACGATGATAGGCGAAAGAGCCTCCCTGTACGCCGGTGAACCCCCGCATAGCGTAGCGAGCCTTTGTGATGCGATACACTGTGCTTTGAGTAAGGTCTACAGAAGGAGGAGGATGCCACTTCGGACCCGATAAGCGTAGCCGGCTTACGGCATTGGAAGAGGTCCGAGCCACTTCTCCGTTGTGTTGACAGCCTAAGAGCGTTCGAATTGCGATTTAGGCTTCAAGAGGCTTGACCTGGGTTTGTGTACTGGCCGCAGCCCGACAGGGTCCCAAGTGCTCGCCTTCATACCAGTCTCTTGCCCTCGACTTGACTGCTGTACCGGCAAGAAAGGATGTCGGGCGCTAGCGGCGCAAGGAAAGCCAGCGGCAGCAGCCTGACACCCGCAATGTCGACTGGCAGCCAGGCCGACCTAGCCCGCACGTCTTCCGGTCAGCCGCGAGTATCAACGTCTTCGAACCGCAGTCGACCGACCGCCGAGGACTTCGAGGCTGCGCTGCGCGATCCAGGCAAGACGCTGTTTCTCTCAAGCACGCCGCAGACCGTTGTGTCGGCTTTACCTGGCGTTGGCGCCAGTCCGGAGACGACCCCTCATGCTGGGTCTGACAGCACCATGCCGCCTGTACCGGAACTCAACGCGGATCGGCCAGAGCCTGTGCCCAAGCGCAGCTTTGACGAAGACTTGCGTGACCTTGGTGGACCCGTGGGACGACCATCGGCCTCTGGACTGCAGTCTACGCCGCAGAAGGCCGGAGCGGCGCCCGGGTTCCCGGGGGTGATCCCACCGACGCCGTCTACGGCGGACACGTTCGTCCGGAGGGAGAGTGTAGCCACGACTGGAAGCGCGGGTTCTTCGCCTGCAACGAACCGTACGCAGCGGTACCGCGGTCAAGCGGTCGGTATCGAGGGTACGTGCTAAGGCAGCGGCGATTCGGGCTCGGAAGGCAGGGCTGACGGCTGTAGATGAGGTCGCCAACATGTCGAAATCAGTCAAAAAGAGGCGATCCCTATTCAGATCAGCTGGAACAGCGTCGACGTCGGACCTCGGAAAGGCGTCTCGGTCGACGGCAGCGCCGCCGCCTTTGCCATCCATCCCGTCCTCTTCGACACAGCGGTCCGGCCTGGGGCACATGCGTCAGAACTCTGTATCAGGGCGGAGTGGTGCCGCGGAGGAGAACAGCCTGCGGTCTAGCTCGTCACGTACCGCAGCATGGGCGGGGTCGCAGTCGGACTTGCATGATCACAAACGGCAGGGATCAGATGATGGGTTCAAGGTGAGTTGCCGCGTGAGGAGCAGTGCTGATCATAGACGATGCGGAGTAAGGCCAAGGGCATGTTTGGCCGCATGTTTGGAACAAGCAAGGAATCCGTGAGTGTTGACGGGTGGCCTACACGCTGACAGTCAGTCATCATCTCGCTCGCCGCAGGGCTCGCCAAGTCTGTCCGGACCACCTCAGCTCGCTCCGCCTATATCGTCTGGCACCGTCCGAGGCGCACCATCGACCGGTGTCTTCGGTACGCTGACGCCCTCCCGCTCCGGCAACTCCCCTCGCGCACCGTCAGATCCCGCCTTTGCCAACCTGTCTATCTCGGAAGGCAGACGGTCTGTCACGCCTACCACATCCGCCCGATCACCCGTCCCGTCCGGCCTGGGCGTGACAGGGCAGCCGGTAGAAGGCGATCGTTTACGCACTGTCAGCGCCCAGTCGGGGGCCAGCACTGGATCCGATAAGCCGCTTCCGCCCATCAGATCAGAAGAACAGGAGGAGGAGCGCGATCCTGCCGCGACTCTCGGCCGGACCACGCTTCATACGCGTCAACCGGCTTTCACGATCTCAGACGTGGATACAGAAGAGCGCCCTGGCGGGGAGCGCGCACGGATACCGTCTTTCTCGGAGGACGTCGGAGACGCCCTAGCGTCCATTGGCCATGAGCCCCTCGCGCACGGTTTGGGTCTGCCGCCAGAGGCGGTCCGTCTCGAGGAGCCAGTGTCGAGGAGCGCCGCTATACCGGTCAAAGACAGCGCGACGATCCGCCGTCTGCCATCTGACCTTTCGCGGTCAAGCTCGCGAGGGCTGAATCACTCGCCTATGCCGGGCCAGCGATCCTCGTCTCTCCCTTCGCAGTCGTTCTCCGACGTCGAGAGCCCCTCCCTGTCTCATGAGGTGTCGGCTGAAACTCCACCGATCGGCTCCCAGTCGCCAGTGCCTAAGCCGCAACCTGGGTCTGCGATGGACCCGATGAACGACTTTGGACCACCAGTAGCAGCAGCGTCGACGACAACCGATCCAGGCGCTACGCTACGGGCAAAGCACGACACCATCAGGCTCGTTCCGTCCCCTGTCATGGGTAGCAGCAGCAACATTCTTGATCTGAGCGACGAGTACCCCTCGGTGGCCGCAGTTGCCCGCTCAAATAGCCGACCTATGGTGGCTCGCGCCACTTCAGCCGCCTCGGCGGCAAGTGCAGCAGACGAGGGCGAGGACGACGAGGAGAAGGGACGAAGGTTGGCGTGCGAGTTCCTTGAGGGCAACTACGACCATGTCCCGAGCGACAAAGTCGCCATGTTCCTAGGTGGACCGTGAGTCGTATGCCGCGCAACAGCGCTGACTCTGCAGTCGACCAGTCAACAGCGCTGCGTTGCGGTACTACATGCAGTACTTCGACATGAAAGGCCAGAACCTGGTCGAGTCATTCCGGTACGTCGCTCTATCGTGAGTCTTGCTGACGTGTAGGGAGCTCTGTGCCAAGCTCCACCTCAAGGCCGAGTCGCAGGAGATCGACCGCATCATCGAAGGATTCAGTGCGAGATACTACGAGTGTAACCCCAACACAACCTTTGGCTCGCCAGGTGAGTCCAGGCGTGTCTGACAAGCGCCGCGGTGCTGAAGATGTAGGCGTGCTCCACACTGTCACCGGAGCAATGCTCATGCTCAACACTGATCTTCACGTGGCCGATCTGTCAAAGCACATGTCCCGCGCCGATTTCGTCCGGAACGCAATGCGTGCTATCCAGGAAAGCATGCCGGATGCGTCGTCCACGTCCGAAATCCTGAGGGAAGACTCCGGGCTGCTTGGCTCTGAGTCCTCGTTCGGCACGCCGAGCAAGAGCGGCCAAGCGCCTACCCAGACGCATCCTTCCGCTCACCGATCTGCGTCAGCCCCAGTTATGGGTCATCCTGCGCCGATTGCGCGCATGGCAAGCGAGGCCGGGCTCGGCCTGGACTCAAAAGGCAGAAGCAGCTCGACCAATCTTGGTGTTATGTACAGTCGGACCTGGGAGTCGGAGACAGAGTCTGCCCTCAAGGTGAGCGCTCACGCGTCCGCAGTCTCGTGTCGCTGACCAGGAAGGACATCTACTCTGCCGTACGGTCCGAGCGGATCCTGCTGCCGACGGCTTCTGCGGATCAGAGCTATCGTCAATCGACCACATCGCTTGTCTCGTCCAACGATAGGAACAGATCCATCCGCACCCCTTCAGACCGCCTCAATGCCCTTAAGCGGGGTAGCGTGCGGATGCCGAACTACCAGCATGAGAACAACCCTTACGGCGCCAATTTCGCGTCTTCCAATGGCCGACTCAGTCCGACACCTAGCTATGCCACGTCCATCAACGACGTGCGTCCAGACAAGTCTGTGCGATTGCCGCTGATCATAAGCAGCCTATGCACGCGTCTCTGGGCTTCGCCTCGAACCTGTCTCATGCGGTGATCCGGGAGCACGAGGACGAGACGAGGTCTATCCACTCGGTGTCATCCACGTCAAGCTTGGACGAGATGAACGACGACGAACTCGCACTGCTCGGTGCACCATGGGCCAAGGAGGGTATTCTACATCACAGGCTCTTCCTCGACTCGGCGGGAAAACGCGCCAAGAAGCTCGAATGGAAGCAGTACTTCTCGGTGGTGTCTCTCGGCCAGCTTTACATGTTCGTGTTCGGTCAGGGTGGTGGTTCCTTCCCCATGGGCGGCGGGGCTGTTGGCGGCGGCAACTGGCTAGTACGTACAGGCTCTTTGCCCGAGGAACCCGGCTCACCAGACTAGCAAAATGCCAAGCCGACTGGAACGGTCGACCTGATGCATTCGCTGGCCTCGCCGGCGCCGCGGTCGAGCCAGATGGCTGATCGGCCGCACTGCTTTGCGCTGACGGCGGCGTCTGGCAGCGTTACGCTATTCCAAGCAGGTACAGACGACCTCGTCGCGGAATGGGTCGCAACCTGCAACTACTGGGCCGCGCGCCGCAGCCGACAACCGCTCACCGGCGGCGTGTCCAACATGGAGTACGGATGGCAAAAGGTCCAGCAGGGGGGCGGAGCGGGCGGATCCGGGGGTGGCCGCCGAGACGAGGACGACTTAGCATCCATCCGGTCTGGACGAAGCAACATGTCCAAGTTGGGTGGCGGAGGCGGCGGGTACGGCCGCAAGACGCTCATGCCGAGCGATCGGATGCACATCAACGACTGGCGACCACCACCGCCGGCTGTTGTGCCCAGTCCTCTGGACGAAGAGACACAGCTGGACAAGCTCCAGGCGTATGTCCAGGGCCTGAGGTGCGAGCTGGCCGAGCATCGCGCCCTAGAGGAGCCCATGAGTCGCTTGGTATGTCGCATCGCAGAGTTTCTGACACATCTGGCTGACAGCGGCAGTACGCGTCTGGATCGAAGAACGGCGCCAAGGCAAAGGAGAACTTCAAGGCCAAAGCGAACTACCTGTCTGGCGAGATAGCCAAATACGACACTTACGTCGACTCGCTGCGCAGTGCCATCGCCCTTCGCCTGAGGAAGGCAGGCGAGCGGAGACTGGAAAGAAGCTTGATGCGGAGCGCGGCTAGCCTTCATCGCCGAGAATCAGATGAGCCTGCTCAGAAGGCATCGGTGGGCGCGGCAGCCGGCATCTCCGGTACGAGTGCCCACTATGACGAAGAAGACGAAGACGAGGATGAGGAGGACGCTTTGGAGATGATCAGGGAGCGGGAGGTCCAGGTCGACCCGGAGGAAAAGTTGGCGTCCGGCCTGGGCCAGGGCGGGACGATCAGGGTGTCGAAGATGCGGTAGGTAGTGCGAATCTGCATTGTGCTCTTTGCGGAGGAAGGGCGGCGCTGAGCCGACGACCGCCGAGACAGACAAAGGAGGGTGAACCCACATGTCGATTTCAACAGCATGTAGCCCCTTGTGCTCAGCGCCTGGTCTCAAAGGAGCTTTCATATACAATTTCTCGGCTGTCGATCAGACGACAATAGAGCCTGGGATGCCCGTTCTGCGGCCCGCAGTCAAGCTCGTCGTTCAGCTCTTGTCCCGCTGTTCTTCTAATAGTCCGGCTTCAGCACTTTTGTTGAGCGAATTACCAGCAGCAAGCAAACGTGGCATGCCGCTCGCGGTCGACTTATTGGGCAGTCTGCCCAGGATACGCCGGCCTGTGGGCCGACGGGTCCTGCCGTTCGTGTTCGCCGTGCTAGTCATGACGACTCTGCTGCTCGTGCACGCTCCCGAGGAATGGCTCCCGTTCTCAATCAGAACCCAGTCCAACGTCGAGCAATACGTCCCAGGTGGGAACATGACGTTCGCGTGGGCGATGGCGCCCGAAGAGTGGCAATGGCCTGAGATCGAGACGGCGCTGGCGGACGGCGTGTGCCGCTTCGTCTCGCCTCTCGAAGGCTTGACGGACGAAGAGCGCACTTTGGCCGCGACCATGGAATTTGAGGAGATCACCCCTGGAGTCGTGCGCGCCAAGGGGGAAGGTCATCCAATTCTGGGTCTCCTGTACCGCGGTGAAGAACGGTGGCGCAACAAAGTCGCAGGCCAGAGCATGTCTCTCAAAGAGGCTGCGGACAAGTATCGCCAGAAATGGAACAGACCCCCTCCCAAGGGCTTCGACAAGTGGTCAGTACATACCTGTGATCAAAGACACAAGAGAGCACGCGCTCATGTCTGGCAGGTACGAGTTCGCGAGGTCGAGAAACGTCCTCTTGATCGACGAATACGACGAGTAGGCCATCGCTCACCAAACCCGGACCAAGCTGATTGGGTCGTATAGGGTGATGAGGAACATTCTCCCATTCTACGGCTTGGAACTCTCCTCGATGCAGGAACGCCTAGACGAGGTAGAAGCCCTGGACCGCATCACCGTCTTTGAGGTCGAGAACGGCGTTTTGCGCGTCACCAATCCCGACTCGCTCTCCCTCTGGCCAGAAAGGGAAGCCGCCAAGCTGTACTCGGTCCTCCAGCCTATTCAGCATTTCCTGCCCGACCTGACGTGCGTCCTCATTCCTCAGCGAACAATGTAGACAGGACTGACCCCCGGTGTAGGCTTGCGATCAACTCGGCAGATCAGCCTCGGATCGCTCTTAACGCGTCTGTCCGTGAGACGCTCACTCGAGCTGCGCTCAACCACACCGGTGAGGTGGTCGACGAGGCCGGTCATTCTTCAATGGCAGCGACTAACGAGCACAGTGGTCGAGATTGACGATCGGGATCTGCCTCGGCTGACCTCCCCCGGAAGCGCTTGCGGTCCGGCACCAGAAGCCTTCGAAGCGCGTCCGAACCATAATGCGACCACCTTCATTGACAGACACAAACCGAGCATGAACCCCTGCACGGACAGGAACGTGAGTTGGCGTGTGATGATGATGCCTACGTCCGCCGACGTAGCTAACACCGACAGCAACTTGACATTCACGGCGTCTATCTCAACTCGCAGCCTGTAAATGGTGGGGAGAGGGGAGTCTCCCGCCTCCTGCCGCTGCTCTCAACCTCGACGACGTTCCTCAATGGGGACATTGCCTTCACGCCCTGGAGATGGACATGGGACTCTCCCGAACGGGCTCCGGCGGAACGTCCTTGGGAAGCCAAGCGGAACAAGTTGTTCTGGGTGAGTCGTGTACACTCACCCGTGCTCCTGGTTATGTGACTCGCTGATGCGTTGGGCAGCAAGGCAGGAGCACTGGACTGATGCACGACAAGGCGCAAGGCCGGCTGTGGCGGCAGTCTCACCGGGAGCGACTCGTCGCTCTCGCGCATGATCAGCACGGGCGTCACGTTTCGTATCTTGACGACTCGCCGCGACCCGCCTTGCACTCGTCAACACGCAGCGAGATGGCGAAGAAGTACCTCGACATATCGTTCGGCGACAACCCTATTCAGTGCACGCAGTGGGACGGAACGTGCGCAGAGATGGAAAGGGAGTACAAGTATGAGCCGGTCGGAGACCCTTTCCACTCGGACGACTTCAAGTACCTCATCGACGTGAGCCCAGTGATGGGGAGTATCGGAGAAGCAGACGCTGATGATGACAAGCCGGATGGTAATAGCTGGAGTACAAGGATGCGAAGGCTGGCATCGACGAACAAGTGAGATTTGGTCATCCACGGTTTAGGTGGGGGACCTAATGCTCGTTCAGCGTATTGATCAAACCGACTATCTTCCCCGAATACTGTGAGTTTGATTACACGGGCACAGGTGAAGGATGCTGACGAGTGCCCAGACGGTGACACCTTGGCCGAGTGGTTCACCTACATACCCAGCAAGATCGACTACTCTGACCTCATCTCCATCATGAGCTTGTGAGCAGCTGGCTCCAGCTACGGCACCCGACTACACTAGACTGACGCATGAACAGCTTTGTTGGAGACAAGCGCGGATCAGGACACGATGAGGTGGCCCGCAGAATTGCCCATAACAGCATGTGCTGGGTACAGAGAGGTGCGTCGGTGACCGCACTGGACCGGACTGCCACTGATGCTGGCAGCCTGGCGGGAGGAAGACGCGCAGGTGTACATGTACCGCCTCCTGATCGAGTTTGCCCGAGCGAGCAGCAAGCACCGTGACGACGGTAGTATGGTGAGCCTCTGCCAACTACTCCTACGTCTACCCCTACTCCCACCCCTAAATTTACACCTACTTCTCCTACTAAACCTAAACTTGCTCGATCTTACTCTACTTCTGCTTCCGATCTCCCTAAAAGACCTGTTGCGCCGGCGGACGGGACTGACACAGTGGTGCAGGACTACGATCCCGATGGTGCTGAAGATAGCGAAGAGACGACCCGATCGCCGGACGAAGAGGCAGCCTGGTTGTACCTCAGAGAACAGGCGCACGCGAATCAGACGTAAGTGCTTGCAAGGACGGGGACGTGATGCCCGGTACGAGTAGTGCAAGAGAACATAGACAACATGCATGTATGTACAACAAGTAGATACGGACTGGGTTGATGGTGGAAACAGCTTCAATCACAGATCGAGCAGGCTGATGTAGACACGCTCGCGCTTGGGGCGTTGAGTTGGCGCGGGAGTAGAAATTGTCGCAGCTGGCGCAGAGTCAGGAGCGATCTCCCAGACAGAGGTACCACTGGGGCTGCTCGACGCAGCGACGTGGTCCGCAGCCGGCACCCGACTTCCGTTCGTTGCCTCTCCTTGCCCCTCTAGGACGCCGGGTGCTATAGAAGCGGCAGGAGCCGATGCAGCACGAAAAACGCGCGCGACCTCGTCTGCGACAGGAGCCACCACTGTCGGAAGACCGAGCCTCTCGGCCCTCAACCTCTCGGCCCTCATCCTCTCGCTAGCAGCCCTGAAGAACGCGGCTGTCCTCATTTGTCTCTGATACGCCTGCTCCATCGTCTCCTCCTGCATTTCTCTTTGCTCCTCTTCGTCGCCGTCTTCGTCGTCGTCTTCAAAGTCTGACTCGTCTTCCTCGCCCGACCAAGAAAGAGGTCCGTGAGTTGCAGGGCCGGGCCAGACAGGGCCGGCCTGTGGGACTGGATCCGTACTGGTGAATCCCGACGACTCGGCGACCGCCAGCGCAAGGTGCTCCATCGTCGCGGGGTCCCTACTTCCGTACTCGAATGGGGCCATTACGGGCGGCGGATGTTCGCTGCCGCCCACGGGTGCGGGAAAGGGGACCGAGAGAGATTGAGGGATGGGAACGAAGGACGGATACCCTTCCGGAAAGATTGGCGGCACGCTCTCCCGCAGCCTTGCGGTCAAGGACTCGATGTCGTGGGGGGACCACGCGCCGCTCCAGCCCAGATCTGACGCGGGCAGTGCGCCGGCTCCAGCAGTGAGCCTGTCGAGCGGATACGCTGGAATGAGCCGTTCGGCGATTTCGGTGGCTTCTTCACGATACCCGTTCACAGCCTCTTGGTGCGCGCGAGTGTACGACTCGTGCTCCGCTCGCCTTTGACTGACTAGTCGCATGGCCTCGCTGAGAGTCACGCGCCCGGGTCCATCGACACGCTGCGACGAGAGCAGGGTAGGCGGTCTCTCGGGCTCCGTGGAGTCATTGACGACGCGAGCGGTGCTCGAAGGCGGGGCGGCGGTCGAGAACGGACCTTGACTAGTAGAATGTACCTCTCCCGATGTCGCAGAGCCAGGCAATGTCGCGGGACGACCGACGATCAGCTCTGGACGACCCCACCGTCCAGGATTGCGTTCGAGCGCTTGAGCAATGTCTCTGATACTGAGGATAGAGCCATCTCGTCCTTCGTTGGAGGGCTGATGATTCGCCGAATAATGTGACGAAATAGTGAGCCCACCTCCGGGCGCACTGCGGCCCGCAGCAGGGGTACCGGTAGACAGCGGATCCACAGCTGCAGAGGAACGTCGGGTCCCAGTAGTAGCCCTGGCGAGCGCTCGGTCTCGATGCGGGCCGCGGAGAGGCTCAAGTTCGTCCACTGGTGATCGGGAACGGAAATTCGCAAAATCCGGAAGGTAGCCGTGCGAGGTCATCGGACCATGGTGGGTCGCGCTTGACGCCGTGGCGGTGTTGTGTGATATTGATTGATGGGCGGCGCAGAATGAGCGACGGGGAGCTGCTGGAGCGGAGCGAACGACAATCGGCGCGGGGTTCCGCCGGATGGATCGCAGGTTTGTAACTGGGAGACCTTGATGCTGGCGACTTGCACGTTGGGCACGCTCCTTCGCCTTCTGAGCCGCCTTGATGTCGTCGGCTGTCACGGACAGCCTCAGAGGACTTGGATCCTGAACCTCCCATGAAGGGCGACGCGGATGCACAGATTGGTCTGCAGGTAGCGGTTGCAGACTGCGCCGGAGCAGCAGGTCCATCTCTTCGGACCTTGCCACCGTCTGCATATCGATTGCGGAGATGGGTTCAGGCTGGTCGAGAAGTAGCTCAGAAGCGCTCAGTAGTCGAGACCGAGGTGCAGGTGGAGTGCCAGGCTGAGGACCAGGTCAGCACCAACTTAACAAACATGGTAAAATGAAAGACTTACCGGATGTTCTCGTACAAGACGGTCAAGTTCGAGTGCTTGAGCTCGTAATCTGTCAACGAGCGCTCCAAGGTGATCAACGCGCTGATGGAGCGTTCTTCGGATATCACTGAGATTTTGAAGAGATGAGCGAAGATCCGACGCGACCGCGTCTCGCGGGCGACGAGTTTCGAGGGGCATCGCGGCGGGCCGAGTCGTGTTTTGCACGCGGTTCCGGGTGGCTGTCTCGGGATGAGTCGAGCACGCCGTCTTTCGGAGATTAACAGCTCAAGATGGCAGTTTCGACGCGCGCAGCAAGAAGACCAGATGGCAACAGGGACCAAGATGGCTGACTCTCAGCCTTCCTCGTGAAGATTGTGGCGAGGCGAGATGAGGTCTGATAAAAGGAGCGTCAAAAGTTGTCTGAAATGGTTCGAGCGGCGACACGAAAGCCTCGGCTCGAGCGGTGAATGGTCTGGGCCCCCAGATCTCATCTCGTCATTCATCCGAAGTAGATCCGATCATCCTCCACCACTCCCTCTATTTTGGGCCCAGCCTCCTGTTCTCAGCAGCACAGCGTGGGCGCAGCAGGCTACTCATTTGGCATGAGCTATCTCGCCTCTTGTTCAATGCGCACACCATGACCTCCTCACCAACGCTGACATGGGGAAACGTCCTCATCGGACTGCTCTTCATCATCCTCGATGCGGTCTTGTCGCTCGTCTTCGGTCTCGGGATTGGCGGGTCGCTGCTCATCGCCGCGGGCCGATGTATCCTGCAGCTGACAGTCATGGGGCTTATCCTCGACAAGGTCTTTGCGAGTCAAAGCATCTACGGTGTCATAGGCATTGCGTGTGAGTCGTCTCACGAAATGACTCAGCGAAGCTCACACCTGGTAGTACTGCTCAATGTGCTCGGCGCGGTGGAGGCGACGTACAACAAGGCAAAGCGAAGATTCACCAACATGGTCCGTGATAGTATAGCCGTTTCCGGACCGCTGCTGAGCTACAGTTCCCGCTTATCCTGTTATCGATGGTATGCGGCTCGGTTCCAATCTCAGTCGCCGGGTCCAGGTTCGCCATGTCCCAGAACCCCTTCTGGCAGCCAGACCAGTACAGTGAGTTCATCGCGAACGCTCTTAGAAGGATCCCTGACGCTTCAGTCCCCATCCTCGGAATGATCCTGGGGAACGGGATCTCGTCCGTAGGCATCGCGATCAACAGCGTGTCTCGCGAGTTCCATGAGAACAAGGACAAGGTTGAGACGTACCTCGCGATGGGTGCCAGTCGCTGGGAGGCGTGTAAGCCTGTAGCTGTAGAAGCGCTCAAGCTCGCACTCCTGCCTACAATCAATCAGATGAGGTGGGTCTGTGGAGTTCATGCTGGATATTCTCTGCTGACGAGGCAGCGTTATCGGCCTGATATCGATTCCCGGTAGGACAACCCTTGGATCCCGCTGCCCACGGTGAGAAGCTGACCTGCAGGCATGATGACGGGTGCCATCGTTGGTGGCAAGTCGGTCGAGCAAGCCGCGCGCCTACAAAGTAAGTCAAGCTACGACTGGCTAGCGCTTACGCCCAGTGATCATCATGTTCATGATCTCCGCGTCGTCCGCGCTATGCACCCTGGCCGCGCTGTTCTTCGCCCTGACAACACTGTGCGATACCCATCACCGTATTCGCCCAGAACGCATGACCAGCGCGAAGCCCGCGCTGTACGCATACCGAGATGCGTTGTTCACCAAAATCTGGCACGGAGTCAAGCACTATGCCGGAGGTAGTCGTTCCAGCCCCTCCCGTCACGTAGGGGAAGAGGGCAACGCGCTTTTGCGATAGATCCTTTGCAAAGACACTAGATGCATGATAGATTGGCTACGGATATAGGCGGAGTATAGTCCTCGTCTCCCCACAATTCAAAAAGAGGTGACAAGGGTGGACAACGCCTCGCCGCCCCGAGACGGACGGTCGCCCGCCCGCCCGGGACTAGGTTGTCTGACCCAAAGCGGTTGTTCTTCCAAGGCATATAGTAAGAGTCCGCCGTGAAGTGCTGGTGGTCTCTAGGCAAAGCTTGGGGCTGTGGGTTCTGTCAGTTGGCCCCGCGGGCTGGGGGTCAGTGTACTAGGCCGACGGGGCGCCAGGACCTCCGGGATGAGCTCGAACGTCGGTGTCGAGCAATGGCATCAGGCCTGGATGTATCGGTCCGAGTGTGAGGCAGACCGAAAAGGGAGTGGAGCGCGTGTAACAGTACTGTAGAATGGATGCAGAGGTGTATTGTTGCTGGAGGCTCATGCAGAAGTAGTCGATGTAAAGAATGGACATGGAGAGGAGGGATTTGGCGGCCGGACAATTTGGCCAGCAGCGAAGATTCGGTCACGTGACGTGGCAATTCCGTCTAACCGAGCACAATAGGCGCCAGCCATGTCCCCCGGCTCTTGAAACTCGCCTTTCAAGACCTTTTGTGTGCTGATGACCAGCATGCATGTCACACACTCGTCGCTACGGCCACGTAACAGATCTGCTCCCCTGGCTTGTTGTTCCTGACCTGCAGAGACGAGCGAGTGAAGCCTGTCGAGAGAAGCTCTGCGGTATCGGCATTGTTCCTGACGAGCTGGTGAAGGAAGATCGCCACTACCGTCCGAGATGGAGTTGAAGAGGGTGTGAAGTCCATCCTGGGCGGCGAAGGTATATAGTAGGGCATGCTATGCAGAATGAACCCCTGCAAATCGCTCACTCCAACTGCCAAACACACCGACGGCCTTGCCCTAGATCCAGGACCAGGCTACCATCACCAGTCACGCAGCCAACATGCCCGCCACCCACCCGTTCCTCATCAACCAAACCCCGTTTCTCGCCATCGGCCAGCGGTCATCACCTGAGCCATCCGCTCGCCCTTCGCAGCACACCTCCCTCGACGGACGGAACATGAACCAAAGCCGAGCTACTACAAGCCGACCATCGCTCAACCTCCACTCGCGAACAGACTCGAGCTCCTCTCTTTCAAGCTTCGTCAGCTCGACATCCATCTCGAGCTCATGTTCTACGGCCTCATCGTCTTCATCCTCATCTGCGAGATGGGCACCACCCCGGCCACGAGTCGACGTCGAGTACCTTGACAACGAGAGCCCCCGACCAAGGCGCCACGCCGAGACCGAGGCGATTCTGCTCGGAAGAGGGCCAAGACATACCTCGGCATCTGTTAGCAAGGAGCGCGCCCTTCGCAGGGAAATGGCGGTGGCGGAAAGGGGCTACGCGATGGTCGTGGACCTCGAGGCGGAGAAGGAGGCGAAGCGGTCGAGGCGAATGGGCATGATCTTCTAGACGGCCACCCGGAGTTTCTATTGTATATCACCTCCAACGTTGTATACCATCACTCGACCATTGTTGTTGTCTATCCATACCGAGCACATGCAAAAGCAGCTATCTTCATGCATCGGATCGCACCATATCACTCACTCCTAGGCAGCCGCCACCTGTCGTCACTTGAAATTGCTTCCGGCCGAGACCTCCACGCGACCGCTCCAGCTCGTACCGACTTTATGGTGTCGCGCCTGGATTGAGAGTAGACAGCTGCAACGAAGCCAGCATCGCGTTAAGAAGATGAGAGCAGTCACAGCGCTCATCCTGCTGGCCGCGGGCTCATATGTGAATGTCCGTCGGCCTGCACCTGTCGCCGCGATTAAGCTGACAGCTAGGCACTGCACTTCTATTTCGAGTCCAATGAGAAGCGATGTTTCCTCGAGGAACTACCTAGTGATACCATCGTTGAGGGTCAGTAGATGTGCTTATGCGGCCGATCAAACTCAGGATTGGTGTTGATAGGACAACGCTGACCAGACAGGTCACTACAAAGCTCTCATGTGGAACGAGAACACAAAAGGATGGGAGGTCAACCCAGCCATGGGCATCCACGTATCGGTAGAGGTGAGCTGCTCCCCAGCTTTGAGGCGCAGGAATCGTCGCTGAAGCGACAGGAAATGTCGTCGCAGCATGTCGTCGTTAACACTCGGGGGCCATCAGAGGGCAAATTCACCTTCACGTCGCATGAACCAGGTCAGTACTGGAGGGATGGGCTGTTCCTAACTGCCGACCGGCTGACTGTCCTACAGGAGATCACAACATCTGCTTGCATTCGAATGTGACGGGTGGATGGCTGAGCACGGAGCATATCAAAATGTACCTCGACATCAACGTTGGTTCCTCAAAACACGACTCCTCGTATGTATCTTTCACCCTCCTGCGATGGCTGCGTGGACGAGCTGACACCTTCCAGATCCGACTCTTCTCACGTCTCCACACTGGCTTCCAAGATCCGGGAACTGACGAACAAGGTCGCGGACATCCAGCGGGAACAGCGGTACATGCGTGAAGTGGAGGCAACCTTCCGGAACGCCTCGGAGAGCACCAACTCCAAGGCTGTGTGGTGGAGTATCGTTCAGATCGGTGTGCTCGTCGGCGCTGCTGTCTGGCAAATGAGGTATCTGAAGGTGGGCTGACTATAACTGGGCGACCGGCGGGGAGGCTGTACTGACATATATCCAGGTTTACTTCGAGGACAAGAAGCTGCGGTAGCATACAGTACAACATTGCATCGACGAATGTATCCTTCATAACCGTTTCCGTCCCGTTCGTCTTGCCTTCGCTTGCTATACGCATCCAAGGCCTGGCTCAATGCCGCGCGCGCACTCACGCTCACCGTTCCTCGCTTGTGTACTTTACGGCACGATAAGATCTTGTTGTTCTGCGGGACCATTTTTTTCTCCTTCCCGGGTAGGGTAACCGCGATGCTGCCCGAGGTATCTGATAGCCAACCATCTCTACTTTGCCTTGCATTCTAAGAGCTCGTTCAACCATGTCCGACGTTCAGTACCTCCGATCTCTCCTCGGCGAGCACCCTGACTTCCCCAAGAAGGTGTGTTGAAGCAGACACGGTGCTAGAGATCTGTCAGAATTGATGTGTACAGGGCATTACCTTCCTGGACATCTTCCCGATCCTGCGCAACCCTGTCGCGTTCGAGACGCTGATCACGCACCTCGTGCACCACATCACGACGAAGCACCACCCTGCGCCTGATGTGATTGTCGGCCTGGACGCCCGGGGTTTCCTCCTCGGTCCTATCATTGCCATGCGGCTCGGCGCGGCCTTTGTGCCTGTCCGAAAGGCCGGCAAGCTGCCCGGAAAGACCGAGCAGGCCAAGTACGAGAAGGAGTACGGCGTCGATGTGTTTGAGATCCAGAGCGACGCTATCCGTCCCGGCCAGAAGTGCATCGTCGTCGAGTGAGTCACCCTTGTCCCGATCCCAGATGGTGCATTGCTGACTCCGGTAGCGACCTGATTGCCACGGGCGGCTCGGCGGCTGCAGCGGGCGAGCTCGTCAAGAAGGCCGGCGGTGTCACCCTTGAGTACCTCTTCATTGTCGGCCTGCCCTTCCTCAAGGGCGGCGACAAGCTCGACGCCCCCATGTACGCCATGATTGAGGCCGAGGACTAGACTCCTCTAGATATGGGCATTGGCTTCCGGAGAGGCAGGCCAGCTTAGCTATATAGAATAGGTGTAATTGCATGTACAACTTCTGCCAACCGTCTGTCGACCCATGATTCAGCGGTTGGCGTCTCGGGCAGTCGAGCCTGGGCGGCCGTAAAGTGTCCGATTGACCAAGTCTAGTGGCAGGTCGATAGCAATAGGTACCGCTCTCGGTTCGGCATCCCGCCAGTAAAACGGGTCCTGGTCCTTGCTTCGTGGTGGGATACCGGCCTGGGGATCTTTATTGTCAACCAAAGTCCCAGTGTCCAGGAACCGAGGAGCTCACCTGTGATCAAGCGAGGAGATGTCAGATCAGGGGTGTTGTAGATGCTCAAGCCGGCGTAGGAGAAGTACGTTAATAGCACGAGCACCATCAAGTAGCACGGTATAATGATCGCCCACTCCCTGTATTGTGTGAGCCGGGCGCATCGTACAGATCAGTCTCCTGTACTCACCTGTCTGGATACCATGTCCATCCGGCGGCGTCGAGCCAGTGAGGGGGACAGAACGCCCAGGCTAGGTACAGCCCGTAGGCGATGTACGTCACGAAGACCGCCAGCAGCCCATACACCTCTTTGGCATTGGGCGTGACTGGTTCTTCGTCGATCTCCCCGCTTGCATCGCTATCTCTGCGCCCTTCGGAGCGTCGCTTGGGGCTCGCAGACTGTACGGGCGGCCATGGCGAGATGGGCTTCAGCGGAGATGGCGGTTCGGGCGGATCGTTGCTGGCGGGCGAGGGCGTCCGAGTAAGGTCTGACCTCTCGTCCGTTACCGAGGTGGTCCCCCTCCTTGGCGATTGTGCTCCATCGCGAGCCTGCTTGCGCGTCCGAGGCGGCATACAATCCCATCACTGTCCATTAAGTAGCACGCGTTCTTAGTAGCAAGCCTAGATCTGGTACATGACGTGTTATTTGCCGATGAGCGGAGATTCCGGTGAACTGTGTCTAGGCACGATCACGATGCGGGAAATGACGTTTTGTGGGAATCGATGTCCGCCGCGCAGACGATCTTGAGGACTGGACGGTTAGGACGTCATCCAAAGCAGGCACCCGTGAGAAGGCCTTCGTGTCCCGCCTGTGCTCTCAGGAAGCTATAAGAGGGGTCCTTCATCCTGTCTTGCCCCTTAGATCTCTTCTATCCCTGACAGATATAATGGACAAGATCAAGGAGCTCGCTAACAAGGTCTCGGGCACTGAGCACCAGGCGTCGGATGCCGGCGCCGACACCTCGGCTGCCCCGCAGCAGGCTCAGTCGGGCAAGTTCCCTGGACCAGACTCGTTCCCCATCGAGACCCAGAAGGGCAACGTCGTCGGCGTGCAGGAGAACATGGAGAAGAAGCCCGAGCCCGCCACGGTCCAGGAGGGCCACGACAGCTTCGACCACTACAAGGCTGCCGGCAAGGTAGGTCACTTTCAAGCAGATGGCAAAGCCAGGAGGCTGACTGGGGCTCTAGCTGCTTGACAAGAAGACCATCGTGACGGGCGGAGACTCGGGTATTGGCCGGGCTGCCGCAGTGATGTTCGCCATGGAGGGAGCCGACGTGAGCAGTCCAAGACTGTCTCGCAGCATTCTGGGGGCTGACACTCGCCAGGTGTGCGTCGTGTACCTCCCTGAGGAGCAGGTGGACGCCAACAAGACTAAGGCGCTCATCGAGGCCACTGGCCGAGAGTGCATCCTCATCGCGCAGGACATCCGGAACGAAGCCGGGTGCCAGCGGATCATCGACGAGGTCGTCCAGAAGTGGGGCCGCATCGACGTCCTCGTCAACAACGCTTCAGTCATGGTACGTCGCTCGCATTCATCGTGCATAAGGATCATCTGATGGAGCAGTACTCTGTGCCCGACATCACGGACATCACGACTGAGCAGTTCGACCGAACCATGAAGACCAACATCGTGAGTCGACTTGTACTTGTCGCTGCCTCTCGGTCCGAGTGACTTATCTGTACAGTACGGCACGTTCTTCCTGACGAGGGCTGCGATCCCGCACATCCCCAAGGGCGGCTCGATTATCGTCACTGCCTCGCAGGGTGAGTCGCTCCCGTACTCATCCTCTCGTTCCTCCTAACCTTTCGCAGTTGCTTACGCGGGCCCGCCGATGCTCCTCGACTATACAATGACCAAAGCGGCGCAAATTGGACTTGTAAGGGCTCTTTCCAACCAGCTCATCTCGAAGGGCATCCGCGTGAACGCTGTGAGTACTTGCAGGAGGTGTCGGGGAGCCGAAACGAAGTGCCACCTTCGAAAGTGGCACTTTCGGAGATGGCCGAAAGGAACCCCCTGGCTGACCCACTTTCTAGGTCTGCCCCGGTCCCGTGTGGACGCCTCTGCAGCCCGCCGCGATGGACAAGGACCAGATGAAGGAATGGCATCAGTCGCCTGCGCCCATCGGCCGAATCGGCCAGCCGTCCGAGCTCGGCCCGGCATACGTTTTCCTTGCCAGCCAGGACGGCAGCTTTGTCTCCGGCCAGTCGATCCACGTCAACGGCGGCGCTGTCGTCAACGGATAGACAAACGCGGGGTCGTCGATAGTGTGGATTCGTGTGCTAAGGAGGGCGAGACAGTACTACGGTCAGAATAGGTCCTTAGCTTGGTAGCGAAGGATGCAGGTATTTCACGTCAGGTGTCGGGCCGGGAAGAAGGGCTCTGTTATTCCGCATCAAGCCTGTACTTACGGCCTAACTTAGTCCTGATGTGTGTCTGGTTGTGCGACAGTGCATTCCATATTCAGACTAACTTATGCCTCTAGTACAGTACAGCAGCTCAGGACCAAGGCACCCTAGAAAACAAGAGTTTTGCCAGTCTCGGCACTCTCCCTCGCCAGCTCGACGATCCGGATACCCGCCCTCGACTCCTCTGGCTTGACCACCAGCTCGCGCTCACCCCGTATCGCGGCCGCGAGGTCCTCGTAGTATCGGTGATAGCTACCTCGCTCACTCGGGACCTTGCCCTCCCATAGGTTGCCGACCTGGACTTGTCCATCTGTGACACGTTTCGTAGTCGTTAATGTGCCGTAGGTGTCCTCGTCTTCCACGCCGAAGTTGGGGTCGGTGGACTGTTTGCCCTCCTTGCGCATCTGGTTCGCCTGCGGGTCTTCTCCGTACTTGACGAAAGACCCCTCGAACCCTCTGACGAGGTACCGCAACTGGCTGCCCAGGCGCGAGACATTCGTTCCTTTGACGGTAACGACGAGGTCGGCGTACGGGCCATCGGGGTCGTACTGCAGGATGATGGTGAAACCGTTGTCCGTGCCAGTCCTGTCGCCACGGAAGGTCCGGTAGAAGCCTGTGACGCTTGCGGGGTTGCCGAAGAGAACTAGGACCGAATCCAGAATGTGCACGCCCACGCCAAACATGAGACCGTCGCCGGGCTTGTAAGCCCCTGCTGTCGCGGGAGGCGGGCTATCCACATCGTAGTGCACCTCGAACTCGGTGATCCGGCCGAAAGCCTCTTTGGCCATGAGTGATTGCAAGGTGAGAAAGTCGGAGTCGTATCGGCGGTCTGCATCATCAGCACGAATCGCGGGTAATCGCGTGAGGACGTACTCTGGTAGACAGTCAAGAGCCTGTCGGTCCGCTTCGCTGCCTCGATCACCTTGTCGCACTCCTCCGATGTCACACAGAAAGGCTTCTCGACCACGACTGGAGGGTCAGTACGGCTTCTTTGCGTATGTCAGCTTCGATCACCGTGCATTCCCGCCTCGAGGGCTCTGATCGCATATTCGCCATGCGTGTCGCCATGACTGGCGACCACGACGAGGTCAATCTCCTTGTCCGCGAAGAACTCGTCGGCAGTTCTGTACCGCTTTGCCTGAGGGAAGTCCTCTTCGCAGTGTGGGGCTGGCTTGCCAGTACGTGATTCGGTGCCCGAGTCGTGCCGCTGCAGAAAAGCCACGACGCGGTACGCCGGGTTCGGCAGGATGAACGGCAGATGGAATGTCCGCGTCGAGTGCCCGTACGAGATGAAGCCCACGTTAATGGGCTTCGGATCCGACATCGCAAGAAGCCACTCGCTAGCCTAGACGAGCAATGGGCGTAGTATGCCCTGTGCTCTCGCACGGAGCGTCCACCTTTATGTACGTGGTGTCAGCAAGGAGTGCGACTGGACGCATCATCCGGCATGAGACCGGGCCGGGCGGACGAGTCCGACGCCACAGGCACCCGTTCGGGTGGCAAAATCACGACGGAAGCAAAATTTCCCATCACCGACGAGCTTGTTGATGCATTCATTGGGCTGATCCTCTCCTAACTCTTATCCCTCACAGTGCCAGCACCATGGCACAAGGCTCAGCTAAACTCAACAAGGGCAAGGCCGCGTCGGGAGGAAGGAAGAACACCGGAAAGACGCCTAAGGGCAAGCGGGTCATCCCTCCGAAGGACAAGCAGAAGATCGTCGAGCGATCCGCGCAGAAGGTGCGCATTTTGGGCGTCGCAATTTGTGCTCAACACCGACTTGGGACGGCGCGAGAGCGGGGTGCAACCGACGCTGACATCTACGCAGAAGCTGTCTAGTTCAATCAACAACTCGATTGAGAAGCAGATGATCAGCGCGGCATCGGCAGGCAAGCTCACCATCATGCGGAGTCAGGGCGAGATTGAGAAGTGCGTCGAGCTGACCGAATATCTGCGGATCATCGTCGCTGACCTGCACAGGGGAGCAGGCAAGGAGAAGGCCAAGGGCGGCAAGTAGACGAACGGAATATCACTGTTGTTGTAATATCATCGAAGTGAGCCGTGCAGCTTCTTGTTCTGATTGGGAAAGTCGCTGACTATCCTCAGTTTTATGCATCATGTGCATCAGAGACTGTACCCGCATGATAGGATATGGTTACATCCCGACGGAGCAACCTCTTCAGTCACGAAGCCTAGCCGTATAAAAACCTCCAGGTCGAGCTTGTTCGCGTCACGGGCTTGTTTCAGCACGATGGTCAAGCTCTGTTGGCGCCAACGAGGTGCGGCTGTCCCACAGAGCGCGGATAGCGATCAGCATGCCATCGATTGGACATGAAGGCGCCTTGTGGAGATAGTACGGAACTCCTGCCCGGCAGACGCCCCGAGCGCCGATCTGTGTGTGTTTGATGGTGGCGTTAAGAGCGCCTCAACACGGCGCACCGGTCACCTCAAGAGCGCACATTACGGATGCGCGTGGCTCCATCATCACTCTCCATATCACTGCCAGCCAGCACAGCTTTCCGACTTTGCCCTTCGCTCCACTGCAGCTAAGCATGCTGTTCTTTGGTCTGGCTCCGTCCCTTGCTCTCGCTGCGGCAGCTGCCTTAACGCTGGCAACCACCCTCGCGGCTTCCGCGCCGCAGGATTCTTCCGGCTGCAACGCCGGATCTTGCCCGCTGAGCCTCTTTCCCAAGTGTAGCGCTCAGGCGGACCTCTGTACCTCGGAGGACTGGTACGAGCACTGCGGGCCTGGCAGGTCGTTCGTGACGACCGAGAAATGGAAGTTCTGCCATTGGTCATGGTACCGCGACGTTCTTGCGGACTCGAAGCAGTCAGTCCAAGCCTCTATCCCCGGCCTGTGTCCCGCTGACCTGCTCAGCTGTGGTCGATGCCGCGCGGCGTGCCCGGCCGACCTGCCGCACTGCGTTTCGGGCGTCTGTCGCAAGGAGCCCGGCGTGGTGGTCAATCTGCGAATTGAGGGGAGCACCGAAGACGGGACACTCTTCGAGGGACAAGTCGCTACATCCGCACACAACGTCTCGGCTCCGGAGACTGATTCGCATGAGTGCCGAGGCCCCGACTCGCCGTCCTACGCCTCTACCATGTCGATGATGGACGACGCCACTAGGCTGAACGGTATCGACTGGGATGCTATCTGGCAGGAAGGTGAGATAGCCCAATGAGCCGGGAGGGCGGGTCGAGGACTTACGGACCACCAGTAGCCGAAGACTGGGAGATTAGTCTGTGCCCCAAACGCGCATCATGCATTACACCCCCGGCTGACGCTGCACAGCGCGGATCGGCAACTCGACCAGTGGCTATGACGACCTTAACGCATACCGCCATTGGACGGTTAAGCAGAACTTCCTCTCGAACCCGGGCATTGGATGGCCGTGCAGGGACTCAGTCGGGACCAACACGTCAGACCTGTGGCTTTGGGGCTACTACGAGGGCCGGGACTGGGCCGACAGGACCATCGAGCTTACGGGACCGGCTTATGCCAGGCTTGGGTGTGTGCTTCTCCCGGGCAGCCGGGTCCAGGGCGGTAGGACTGTTTGGCTGACGCCCCATACAGAGAACCCGTCATTATACCGTGATCGCGAGGAGCGATCGCGTCGGCGAAACCAAAGCCGGCTTCAAGGTCCGCGACCAGTATACCAACGACCAGGGACAGGTGACCTTCACGTTCGACAAACGTTGCATATTTCACCTCAAGGTGAGAGCGGCCGCCACAGCCGTGGTAGGAACTACCAGCGAATCCGGACTGGGTCTGAAGGCCTTCGCTGACTTGTTTAGGCATCGAAGAAGGATCACATCCGGTCTAACTCCATTTGGCTCACCGTCTGGTGACCTCGATCGATCCCGTACAAGATCGTGTATGTCGAATACGAGGCTCAGGTCAGGGTGCGATGTAGAATTGCCAGCTGCACATACTGTATCTGCCAATAGGTCCCATGTATAGACTTGATCGGGGACCAGAGAATGCACGATTGGTGTGCTGCCAGGCAGGCCTGCCCTTGTGAGGACTTGTCGACTCCCACACAGAAGAGGATTCGGTCGTTTGGATCAGCCTAGAGGGGAGACAGCATGGCACGATACCTTGCCTGCCAAAGGACCCGGGGTCACTGCTAGCCATCAAACCTTGTTCTGACGAGCGAAAACGAGACGAGCGACATCCGCATGGAGACCATCTACTTGCATCGTCAGACTGACTGAAGGCAGTTTGAACGGTCTAACGCGACCAGCGCTTCTTATCGACCATGAGGCTCTCAGCTACGATCCACCTCGGCACTGTGGCTCTTCTGAGCCTTCTCTCCACGAGCATCCTGGCTGTCGCCGTTCCTAGTGTCGATCAAGCCCCCCTCGTCAGCCGAGACACCGAGCCGTACTCTGGGCCTGCCTCCCAGCAATGCCCTGCAATCAAGCAGTTCGTCACTACCGAGGTCTACAGGCGCTGCCTGTTCTTCCGGGCCAACATCCTCTCCAACCCTCTTCAGCGAGTCACGCCGTGACGAGGAGAGAACGAGGCTGACGCGTCATAGTTGCGGGTCATGCTTCAACGTCTGCTGCGGTGACTCGCCATACTGCGTGTCTGGCAAGTGCCGCAACAACCCGCCCGTCCTGGTCAAGTTCCGCATCGAGGGCAACGAGCAGGACGGCACGCTTTTCGAGGGCGAGATCGCGACGGCCGGTCACGATGTCAGCACCCCTCTCGGCGGCACACATTACTGCGATGGTACAAACGACAACGCATCACCTATCCGCGGAGGCACCTTCACGAGCGCCCTGGACGACGCTGCGAGACTGAACCGCTTCGACTATGATGGCACCTTCTACCCCAGTACGCAGTGGTTAACGGATCACCCGCTATGGGCGACGGCTCACATGCTTGCAGCGTTCGACGACTACTTCATCCGCAAGTCCGGTACTGGCATTCAGACGTATCAGCCCATTAACTTTCACAGGTCGCATCGCTAACTCGTCCGAGACGTTCAACCAGTACTGGGGCTTCACCCGCAACGGGATCCTGGAGGACAGTGGCGGGTGCCAGGAGAAGGTCATCCCAGGCGATGACCACCTCTGGGCATTTGACGTCTTCCGACCCGGCGTCCTAGTCCTTTCGCTCAGTGGATCTGCTCTGGCCCGTCTCGGGTGAGTCAAGCCCCCGATCAGAGCGGCATCGCGCGACTACTGAAGCGCCTTGCAGTAAATCGGTTACCTACACTGTCCTCGGTCGTGACCCGCAGCTGGGCACCACGGTGCCGGTCGAGGGCGCCAAGGTGTTTGATCAGTACACCGACGCCAACGGGCACGTCACCGTCACGTTCAATCAGCGATGCGTCTTCCCGCTCAAGGTAGGTCCCCGGACGGATCTGAAGGGGGAGAGATCTGCACTCCGCGCCGGCACTACCGGTCGGTGCTTGCCCGGTCGGAGCGGAAGCGCACGACGACGAGAGCGCAGCTGATGCCTGTCAGGCGACCAAAGACGGCATGATTCGCTCGAACGCTATCTGGACGGCGGTCATCTGATCTGTCGGACCACCCTAAATGCGCCGCTCCGCCATGGCTGTTGTGTCTCTGTAATTATCGTTCAACCCCCCTTTCTTTCGGGCCCGCTTCGCTTCCCTCCATCTGTCCATATCCGCTCAGGGCTCTCTGTGTAGTGCCCTCGTGTGCAAACCAAGGCCCGCCTGTATGTACACCCTGTGACCAGTGCAAGAGCTGTAGCCTGCGATCTCAAGCCAAAGGAACCCTCTGGTTGTCCGGTGCCAAATTTGAGATACAAATCCCTCTTTGCCAAGACCGCGCCTCTCCATCACCATCCTCGGACGCCTCTTCGGCTGCGGTCTCGTCGCACCTTTGCATATCCCCATCAAACATGCGTGCAAGCATGCCTACATCCTGCGAGCTCCCAAAGCCATGGACTCGTCCCACCTGGTTCTGATTATTCGAACCTCTGCCTGAATCAGAACAGCCATGAGGTTCTCGCTGACTCTCGCGATCTTTGGCACTCTCACCGCCATCGTGGCCGCACCGCAGCCCTCGACTGAATGGGGTCTCGCTGGGCTGCAGGCCAAGGAGGCCGCCCTAGACCATGCTGAGGGCACCACGCTGCACATGCTCCCCAGCTCGGGCATCGTTCCGACCTGCAAGCCGCGCATGGACGTCTGCGACATCTCCTCGTGGATAAGCCTGTGTATCCCCGGCACGGGCAACATCTTTATCGGCGCGGAGAAGTGGAAGTTCTGTAACTGGAAGTTCCGCAACGTTCTCGCCGACCCCAAGCAGTAAGTCCGGGTCTCTCCCCCGTTGCGACGACGTGAATGCTCACGCAGACAGCTGCAACGCGTGCAACGCCGCTTGTCCGACCAACGCGCCATACTGCGTTTCCGGTGTCTGCCGCTCCAACGCACCCGTCACGGTTGACCTTCACGTCGAGGGCAACGATGCTGATGGAACCATCTTCGAGGGCAAGGTCATCACCAGCGGCCGCGACCTGACGACTGCGAGCGACAGCGGCCAGTGCGATGCCACTTACTACAACGGTAACCAGGTGCCCTTGGGCACCATCACCACGGCTCTCGACGACGCCGCGCGCCTCAACAACTTCACATGGGATGGCTTTTACTACGGCAGTACGTCGCTCGTGGGATGAGCGCACAGTCGCTGAACGATTCCGCAGGTCTCGGCTACTGAGACTGGATCGTCCGTAAGTCTTGTGCCAGACTCACGTCGCATGGACCGCTCTGATTCGGGGATAGAGAGGATTGACAACTCGGACACCACAGCCACGCAGACGTGGACTCCTCTTATCAACGGCAACTTCTTCGGTACGGGCGCTTGCATGACCGCCGCCCAGCCGTCCGACAAGATGCTCTGGGCGTACGACGTTCTCCGTACAGGGGCACTCGTGCTCGAGCTCACTGGTACCGACTTCGCTCGCCGAGGGTGAGCGCATTGTCAAGATTCATTGGACGTCCTGGCTCACATCAAGCAGGCAGGCCGTCACGTACACCGTCACAGGCAAGGACCCCCGCACCAAGACAGTCCAGCCTGTTGCGGGAGTCCAGGTCCGAGACAAGGTCACCGATGCCAATGGCAAAGTCACCATCACCTACAACCACCAGTGCATCTATTACCTGAAGGTAAGCCTGATCACCGCCCCAGTGACGGAGGACACTGATGGTGTTAGGCCACAAAGCAGGGCAACATCCGGTCGAACGCCGTCTGGACTGTCGTGCTCTAGGTCCAGCTCCCCCTAATCAGCTGCCTTTCAAGCTCTGTGCATCTGGGGAGGCGATCTGCGGTCGTTCTGTTTTCCCTTGACTGTTCACAGCTATGACATGTCTCGCTCGGTGGAGCCTTTTCTGTGCATGCATATCAGTGTCAATGTGCAGCACAGAGGTCCCGGGTCGACCAACACGCATCTCCCGCATGCAGATGCCGCTGGCGCTGCGAGAGCTCCGGCCCTTGTAGCGTCTACGCCTTGACGACGCCGATCTCCATACCGACCCTGACCAGTGTCTCCATCTCGTGCTCCGAGTTTGTCCGGATGTCCTGGTCGAACTCCACTCCGGATGCCGAAGGGAAGATGGTGATGACGGTGGACCCGCCGTACTGATGCGTGAGCCCACCCAGCTGTGAAGACGTACAGGCCCCGTCGGGCTTGTATGTTGCGGCTGAAGCGAGCACTCACCTGGAACCAGCCCAGCTCTTCGCCTTTCGCCACGCGGTCGCCTGCCTTCTTGGACCAGCCGATAGATCCGACGAGCATGGCTGCGACATCAGGCGTGGTCCACTCGCTGGTGAGGCGCGTACTTACCACCGATAGCGACGAAAGCAACAGGAACCGACTCGCGACCAGGACCGAAGTTGGCGTTCATCAGCATCACAGAGCGCTTGTTCTGCGTGAAAACGTTGAGATCTGGCACGTCAGCCGAGCGCAAGATCGTGAGTCGAGGCAGTGCCGCTGGCCGTTCACCTTCGTTGATTGCCTGCGGGTTGACAGCTGGAATGCGCGTCAGCCCTCGGCTTTGGGCCTGTCCGCTCGACGGTCACTCACTGTACAACTCGCCTATGGCGTATCAGCATCGTATCCTTCCCCTAGCGTGCCCGACCTACCGCTGATGTCCTTGATCCCCACCACGGTCGCCTCGACGGGCGAGTGGAAGCGGTGGTAGTCTTGCGGCGCCAAGCGGGAGATGCATACAGCGCACTTCTGATCCTCGTAGACCGGCTTTAGCTTGTCGTCCAGCTCGCTGGGCGTCGCGTGGCTCAGAGCGCCTTCCGTCTCAGGTGTGCTCGTTGCGGGCGGGTGCGCGTCAGCGGGATCAGCCGTCCCAAGCAGGTGCGCCACGGTGAACTCCTTCCCCTTGATCCTGAGAACTGTCAGCGCGTCCACGTACCTCCTTCGGAGGGTGAAGAGCGTACCAGAACTTCTTGGCGTCGTCGACAGTCTGGAAGCAGGTCATCCGGCAGTCAGCCGGCGAGACCACAATCTTGGGGTCTGTGGGGGAGGTGATCGGTCGAGCGGACGGCTTTAGTCGACGCGAGAAAAAGGCGTTGAAGGACTAAAGAGATGTTCAGCTTTGTCCATGGTACCGCCGCGCACTATTGCGACATACAGGGTACTTGTCAAGATCCTCGATCAGCAACTCATTGAGAGGCAGGTTGTAGGTCTTGATGAAGCTCTCGATGTGCGGTCGGACAGTCGGGCCCGTTTCATCGTAGATCTTGCCCTCTGAGAGCCGGGTTAGCCGACCCGGACGGTCTGATTGGGTACTCACGCTTCTCGGACTGGGCTGACAGCAGTTTC
This sequence comes from Cutaneotrichosporon sp. M94-02A, assembly GCA_037040355.1. Taxonomy (NCBI): domain Eukaryota; kingdom Fungi; phylum Basidiomycota; class Tremellomycetes; order Trichosporonales; family Trichosporonaceae; genus Cutaneotrichosporon; species Cutaneotrichosporon sp. M94-02A. Next base: position 248,775 of record JAXQGU010000081.1, read on the forward strand.
TCAACCGAAGGATAGCTCAGGTAGCCGGACTGTCCGGTGTCAGCGGAGGACCGGTCGGACTTTGCGTCAGACGATTGCTCACCCCGTTGACAAATAGCAGGTGCATTCCGACTCGAACGTCTTGATCGGGTCAGCCGGGAGTCCTCCATGTCTTAACCTGATCTCCTGAATACGCACACAGAGGCATACTCTCGAACAGCTTCTTGCCCGATTGCCTGTCAATGACATAGTTGCCCATGTGCTCGTATCGGAAGAGCTACCGGCATCAGCCTCATCAGTTCCTCACAGAAGATGGGCATGTCTGACCTACCTTGTCAAGGGTGTCTGAGCTTGGCCAGAACTTGGAAATCCACCGCTTGGACCCGTGAGCGTGAATCAGGTCAGACCGTTTCTCGCTCGCTGAGCGATGTCAGCTATCGCGGCTGAGCGACATCCTTCTCCTACTCACGAGCAAGCTCATCCTGGTGATCGTGGTTGGTTGAGTTGTCGACAAGGTGGTTCAGTGAGTCTTCGAGCGGCTTGCCCCACTCGTCGGGCACGGTGTGCTCTTCGTCTGGGTTCGCGACCGCTGGCGCGGGAGTAGCTTGTGCCGCAGTCGACATCGCGTTTGTTTGCCTGAGGTGACTGAGACGTGTACGAGGCGCTGATGAGTCCGTTCAAACTTCAGCGCGCGGAGAAGGTCAATCCGACAGCGACCGCACCCCACTTGGGACCGACTTCACACCGCGCCCATGACGCCAGCTTCGTCCGGAAATAGACTCGGCTAATAGGCATGATAAGTGGGGGCGGGACTCCAGGTCAAGGTGGGGATGGACCATGACGTGGCGCATCTCGCCCAGATTTCCAGGACTCATCCAAGGCAAGAAGATATCTTAAGAGGGAGAAGCATACACTCTTCGAGCTATTAGAGTCATCATGGCAAGCTCAAGTCGACGAGATGGACGGCAGGCTGTCCAGATCAGACCCATAGTCGTCGAACTGGGACAGCTGTCCCGTGCTGACGGAAGCGGTCGATTCGCATTCGGTATGTGCTTGATCCCTTCCGCGATCTTCGCTCACGGCTTGTAGGCGCCACGGCGGCTGTTGCTTCTTTCGCGGGCCCGATCGAGGTCCGGATGAGGGAAGAGCTACCGGATAGAGCTACTCTCGAAATCACTCATAGACCCTTGGAAGGCATCGGAGGTGAGTACTCAGTTCAGGTTGTCTTGCTTGAGGTTAGGCTGAACCCCGGCAGCAACTCCATCTCGAGCACTCGAGCAGAGTCTGGTGTCGATCCTCACACCTTTGTTGGACTTGGCGCAACATCCTCGGTCCCTGGTCCAGATCGTCGTGCAGTCTCTGAGCGCTTCACAGAGGACAGAATACCCCGAAGCAGGCCCATCGACAGCGCCATCAGAGCAGAAGACATGGCCGTCGGAATCAATCGACGAGAAGCCCGCGTCTTCCAGTCCGGCACCTCTGGCGAGCACGCCGTTCTCCGCTCGTGCGGCTGCCATCAACGCTGTTGCCCTATCAGCTCTTGATGCCGGATCGATCGCCATGCGAGCCGTGCCAGTGGCCGTGTCTGTCGCATTTGTGCCTTCCAGAAGACGGCAAAACGGCTTCTCGGCCGGTCCATCAAACGATTCGGGATATGCGGAAGGCGTAATGGTGCTGGATCCAACTCCAGAGGAGGAGCAACGAGCATCGAGCAGACACGGGTTCTGCTGGGCGTTCGGACAGGGTATCGCCGCCGATCCTAGCGCGAGCACCGGAAAAGGCGTCAAGGCCGAAGACGACGAGGACGAGGAGATGATCGTGTATCAGCCTCGGACGGACAACTCGGGTCTGGGGTCTGCGAACAGTGCGGAGGCCGAGCTGGTCTGGGTCGAGAGTGAGGGATCATTTGATCGGCAACAGGTTAGTTCATACAGGCAGGCTGGTCGCGTGGTATAGTGGCTGACGGGAGCTTCAGTTCAAGCAGGCCCTGGAAGCCTCGAGACGCGCTGCCGAGGACGTTCTGTCGCAGATCAGAACACAACTAGCGGAGCGCCTTGTCCGGAGAGCATGAGGGTCCGGCCAATACGGCATCACCCGCATGCAGAAAGGTACACAGGATGTAGTCTCCGTGGACAAGTATGCATGTTGAAGAGCGGGTCATCGATGACCAGTTCCACGGGTCCAGCTCTCAACAGCCCTGCCGGCCCAGAACAGCAGGTCTTCCATCCCGAATTGACCGGTCAAGGTCACACCCACCGGCCACCCGTCGGCTCCTGTGCCAGCCGGCACACTCATGCTCGGCAGGCCGGCCAGCGATGCCGGGACAGTCAGGATGTCTTGAAGGTACTCGCTGTTTGCCTCCGTGCTCGCTGACCCTGGCGCCGCACCCGCCGAGGGATGTACTGGGGCCGTACTGGTCGCCGTGGGATGGAGTAGGGTGTCGACTCCGTCGGTAGGAGCTTCGTCACCAGCCCGTAGGATATGTGGGATGCGGAAAAGGCGAGAGAAGTCCTGGCGAAGCAGCCGTCTCAGGTGCAGCGCTTTCAGATAGGTATTGTTGAACTCGCTTGCCAGGGTCAGCGGCCCCGATCCCCGTGAGAACAGACACTTCAAGACTCACTCTGCGGAGAGGGCGTACGTCCCAGCCAAGATCCTCTTCTTCACCTCCTTTCCGAATCCTCTTGTCCGGGTCCTATGCCTGCGAGCATCACCCGTCTCCTCGCCAAACGCCCCAGCGGCCTCCTTCTCCCGAGACGACCCAAACCAGCCGCCGCCGTACCGCCCGAGATTACTGCTGGCCTCTGCGCTGGCCAGCACGTAGTATGCCGGCAAAGCCATCGGCAAGTTGGGGAGGCTGACTGCGTGGAGTGTCGCTCCGAGGGATCGGAAGTGCTCGAGAAGCGACGTAGGTAGTTGGATGTTGGGCTCTGCGAGGTGCGCTTCGACAGGCAGACCTATTCTCAGGCCGCTCAGCGGTAAGGATGGGTAATCTGGGAATTGTTCGGTGTGGCGTTCCAGCAGCGATCGGGCTTTCTCGCGAAGACTACTTGACAAGCACGTCATGTCCTTCGCGTCGGGGTGCGATACCACGTCTACAGATTCGGTCAGCATGTCCTTCGTGCTGCTGCTGTGGAGGGCCGGCGTCGGCCCCTCCTACCAGCCTCCTCCGGCCCTAGCCCGGTTCTGGGGCTAAAAGGGGAGATTCGGGACTTACTGAACACCTGTTGAACTGACGCAATGTCATTCCCAAGAACACCGACGCAATCAAGCGAATCTGCGTACGCGATAACACCATGCCTGACGCATCAGCTTCGGTGACCAGACAGGTAAGATGGACTGACCGGCTAATCATTCCATACGAGGGTTTTAGCCCGACCACGCCGCAATAGCTTGCGGGTAAGCGGACAGATCCGCCGGTATCCGTTCCAAGGGCACTAGGATGACATCAGGGACTGGACTCATGATAGAGGGATCCCGCCGATGCAGCACACTCACGCCCAGCATTGACCGGCCGCCACAGCTGCGGCACTCCCGCCTGAGCTGCCTCCAGCGACTCGGGGCGTTCTGTCGTGTGGCGGCCCCGCCGGATTTGTCAAAGGCGAATAGCCTTCAGGAAGGTGCGTTGTCTGCGATCTGCAGAGTTAGGTTCTTGCTGAGAGCATGCTTGTACATGTCACGCACCCCATGCCGAACTCGTCCATCTTGGTGGTGCCAGCGATATGCGCGCCGGCCGAGATCAACGATTGCACGCAAGTGGCGGAGTATGGTGGCCGATACCCTGCCTGTCAGGCACTTGCGTGCATTCCTTAGCTTACCGTGCAGTGCTGATGATGAGGCCGATGTTTCAGCCTCGGCGAAGCTGATGTTCTCCTTCACTGCGATGGACTTCCCCGCAAGGCTGCCGCCAGACCTGGAAGGTCCTGCCTCGGCATTGTTGATCCAGGCGAAAGGCTGGCACTCGCTCCCACGCACAGCTGCCACTGCCAGTCTTTGAGCCGTTCTCTGCATGTTTGCGCTGACTGCACAGGGTGCTGATACCAGTCTTCGAGCAGTATCCTCCGCACGGCACTCAGGTGGACACGGAGAGTGGAGGCGGCGACGAGGACGACAAGGAACGGCGATGGCCGGTAGTCTGCCTCGCCGGCGGAAAACATCGGCGTTATCCATTTTGGCTGGCGGCAACGGGTTCTGTAGCCAAGGGGTATAGCGGGATCAAATCTGCCCTAATAGACCCCCCTCCACCGCTACATAGCCCTAAGCCACGAGCTTGATGCCTTTGGCGGGAGCTGCCGCCGTCCCAGCCAGCCAGCCAGCAGATACAGACACAACGCCAGACGACACGGGCTCACTGCCGGACCACGGACCAACCGACACAGTCATTCGCCATCTTTGCAGTCTTCTAGCTTCCATCCATCCTCTTTGCTTCTTTGTCTCCGCTCTCTCTGCTTTCCTTGCTGTCGGATCGTGCATACGACTGTGCCCGATCTAGACATACAAGGATAACTCGCTAGACACTGCCATCGATTATCGGCACGGACGTTCCATCTGTCGGGAGCGTCTTTTCTCCCTCTTCTCGGGCTATCCTGTAGAGGTGCGTGTCTGCACCGTGCCGGATGCCGCCTCCTCCCTCAAGCCCAATTGATGGGCTTGCCGGTGCTATGTCGAAGCGTCACCGGCACGGTGGAACGCCTTGCGCGATTGTAGGAAGGATGGAAGCTGACTAAATGCAGCGCGGCGACCTATATGTCCGGCCGACCGCCCGCAGGCATCCCCGCAGCCGGTATCTCCAAATCGGCCGCCAAGAAGCGCAACAAGAAGGCGTCGAAAGCGTCAGCCGCTGCCGCTCAGGCTGGATCGAGCGCCGACTTTGAGATCGACGACGCCACGGCCAACGCTGCAGCTGCAGACGCGGCTGCTTACGCTGCTGCCGCTGCTGCTGCTGCCGACCACGGCGTGCCGGGCGCGACCGACTTTGCGGACCCAGCGTTCTTCAACTTCCCGCCTGGGGCGTACCCCATCGACGTGCAGTACGATACGACGTACTACGACCAGCACCCGCCATCACAACAACAGGGCACGTTGCCGCCAAACGGCGGGCTGGACTCGGCGACCTTCAATTTCCAGTACAACTACCCCGGCACGACCGCCGGAGGTGCTGGGGCGGGAGGCGCGGCTGGCGGTCTACGACCACCACCGCACTTGAATCACCTTGCGGCGAGTCTGAGTTTAAACGGGCTCAGCGGTCTTCCTGGCTTCCAAGGCTTCGGAGCGGCAGCAGGCGCGCAAGCTGGATCCGGGAACCCTGCATCAGCTCCCTGGCCGGCGAACAACCCGCTCACGAATCCTGTCGTCGGCACCAACCTCACTCACGAGGATTTGTTTCTCGCCGCAAACGAGCTCTACAAGAGGATGGGCGAAGCGGACTTTGGCATGGAGGACCCGTACTGGGCGAGCCTGACGCCAAACATTCGCGCGTTCGTGCGCGAGGCTGTGCCAGGGAATGCGGCCGGGAAGCCCAATGGCGGACTCGCTCAACACGACATTCACTCGCTTGCTCGGCGCATCGTTTCCGCTGCTAGCGATAGCATGGGTCTCAACCACGATGTCCAGCGCGGGGTGCTCGCCACAGTGCACGGTCAGGCGTACGGCCAGCATTCTCAGAGTCTGAGTGAAGAGCTCGGGTTCCATCGACACCCTGATGCTCGGGATGACGAGTACGAGGATGAGGACGACTATGAGCTGGAGGATCCAGACATGGTTGCTCCGAACGGCGACGCGCCCAGCAAGAAGAAGAAGAAGAACAAGAAGAAGAAGCAGAGCGCGGTGGAGCCACCGCCAGCGGTTCTTCCTCCTCCGGCGGTCAAGCAACCACCTCGACAGCCAGCACCACATCCGCCGCACCCGCAGCATCAGCAACAGCAACCCGCACTGCACCCTCCTCCGCCGCCAGTGACACCAGCACCGACACAACCACCTCCTGGCTCTCGCGCAGCTGGCAAGCAGCCCATGACCAATGCGCCAGCGGCGGCTCCTCAGCACCGATCGGCACGTGCGGCCGGCAAGGCACCTGCGACCGCCGCGCCTGCGCACAATCATCATCACCACAATACGGCCCAACAGCCCGCGGCAGCCAAGACGGCAGCCAAAGGCAAGGCTCCTGCAAACCAACCACCGGCGAAGATATGGACGCAATCATCTGCGGAGGAGCGCGATCATATCCGCCAGTTCTGGCTCGGCTTGCAAGAGGCTGAACGGCGCGATCTGTTACAGATCGAACGAGATGCCGTTCTGCGCAAGATGAAGGACCAACATCGCAATTCATGCGGATGCGCCGTCTGCGGGCGCAAGAAGGTCAACATCGAGATGGAGCTCAACTCGCTATACGAGCAGTACTACGCCGAGCTTCGGCAGTACGCAAACGAGCAGCGCGCAGCTATGGCGGGCGCACGGCCAACTCCTCGCGGGGCTGGACCGTTCCCCGGCAGCGTCGAGGTCGACAGCACTGGAGCGGTCACGAAGTTCGACAACCTCGCGCCCGATCAGCGGAATGCCGTTCATGACGACGTGGACGACGAGGGCAGCGAAGAGTATGACGACGAGGAGTACGAGGACGAGGATGAGCTCGACGAGGACGACGTTGCATCGGATGATGCCGATGCAGGCGACGACCTTGAAGATCCTCATCCCCCGCCTGCAGCCAAGGCGCCTGGGGCGCGCAAAGCAGCGGCAGCTCGGCCTCAAGCACCTCGTCCAGAAGGCAGCAACGACTTCCACAGCTTTGGGAACAATCTTGCAACCATCAAAGGTGAGTTTGTCCGCCGCCACTGTCCCCACACTGCCTCCAATCCTGCTCATCCTCCACGCTCCTCCTCGCCCGGCGGGCATTCCAATAAGGGAGGGCTTACGCTGACTCTAGGAGGCATACTCACCGTGGCCGACGATCTCCTGCAAAACAACGGCGCGCGATTCCTCGAGATGATGGAGCAGCTCGCTGTCGCCCGATCGGTCCGCGAGGAGCAGAACATCCGCGATATCCAGGAGGAGACGGACGAGGAGGACTACGACGAGGACAGGGACGAGCCCTTAACCGAGGCCGACCGGATGGAGGAAGGCCGTCGCATGTTCCAGATTTTCGCCGCGAGGATGTTCGAGCAGCGCGTCCTGCAGGCGTACCGCGAGAAGGTGGCCAAGCAGCGTGAGGAGCAGCTCCTTCGTGAACTCGAGGACGAGGAGGAGGAGAAGAAGGCCAGGGAGGAGAAGCGTGCCAAGGAGGCGCAGAAGAAGAAGGACAAGAAGAGGTGTGTAGGCAGTGCGAGGCAGATTGTTGACCCGTCAGGCTGCAGAAGGAGAAGGCCGACCGCGAGAAGGCTGAGCGCGAAGAAGAGGCCGCTCGCGCCGCGGCTGAGGCCAAGGCCAAGAAGGAAGAAGAAGAGCGCGAGCGTGCTCGCAAGCAGGAAGAGGAGCGGCAGCGCCGCGAGCTTGTCAAGAAGCAGGCTGCTGAGGAGCAGGCCCGCCAGGCGGCCGAGCGGAAGAAGCGCCAGCAGGAAGAGAAGGAGCGCGAAGAAGAGGCGGCACGCAAGAAGCGCGAGAAGGAGGAGAAAGCCAAGCGCGAGCGCGAGGCCCGCGAGAAGGAGCTCAAGGAGAAGGAGAAGCGCGAGCGCGAAGAAAAGGCTGCCCGTGAAAAGGCGGAACAGGAGCGACTCGCCAAGGAGAAAGCCGAAAAGGCCGAACGGGATCGCATCGCCCGCGAAAAGGCAGCCGAGAAGGAGAAGGAGCGACAGGCCAAGCTCGCGGAGGAGCGGGCCGAGAAGGCTCGCAAGGACGAGGCGGCCAAGAAGGAGCGCGAGGCTGCTGAACTGGCAAAGGCCCAGCAGGCTGCGGCGGCCAAGGCGGCCGAGAAGGCCAGCGCCGAGAAAGCTGCTGCTGAGCGTGCTGCCGCTGAGCGGGCAGCGGCCGACAAGGCCGCTCAAGACAGGGCGCGCGCCGCTGCTGTCGCCCCTCCGGTTGGCGGTCAGCCCAAGCCAGTGCGCAATGGCCCGACGCCTCACACGACTCCTCCGCTGGAGCCCGCGTCGAGCTCAAGCTCGACCAGGCAGACCAACTCGCGCTTGCAGAAGACGCCTCAGGCGTTCCTCCCCCAGCCTATCCCCGCTGGCTCCTTCCCGACGCGCATGCCCGTTGGTCCAACGTTCGCGGCGCAGGGGTTCCGCCCCGCAGGGTTCTCGGCCGCAGCCGATGCTTCGCCATTCGGTGCCGCGCCGGTCAACGGGTCCGCTGTCTCGCCTCATCCGCCGACACGCTCCTTTCAGCCCGAGCCGTCGCCCCCCTTCGACCTGCCTCGCACGGCACCGATCGGTGTCGGCTTCCCCAGCTCGAAAGCATCCGCGCAGCGCATGCCCAGTATGGACGACGCATGGTCGCCTCCAGCCGGCCCAATTGGCGTCTCTCAGGCCCGAGTGGGCTCGTTGCCCGATGTTAAGATCGGTATGGCGCAGCCTCGAGTTGGCTCCGCAGCCGACATCAACCAGCTCGGCCTGGGTTCACTCTCACTGGACGACGGGCCTTTCCGCAGGGACGCAGCACCGATCGGCGCGCCGCCCAGTCGGCCCTCGGTGGGCTCGATCGGTCGACCTTACCTAGACTCGAACGCCGCTCGCAACTCTGCGCCAGCAGCGCCGGAGCGCATACTCGGCTCTGCCGCTTTGTTATCGACCGACGACGAGATCGTGCAGACTGCGCCCAGTACCCGCCGTCCGCCAAATGGCTGGCCGACCGCGACGCCTTCGATGGGCCTCGGCGCCGCACCAGGGACAGGTGCGTCCCGCTGGTCAGCGGCACACAACATCTGGTCTTCGGGCGGTGATCCCGCCGGACACGTCGCGCCCAGTCCGTGGGGCATGCCTCCGATCGGCGAGCGGTCCGCCTCTGTGTCCCAGCCTGCGATCCAGCCTCGTAACCCCAGTTTCGGCGCCGCCAGCCTCGGCGCTCTTGGAGGTGGCCTCGGCGGCGGTCTCGGCAGCGGATCCGCAGCCGGCTTTTCGCCCTTTGGCGGCGGCGTCTTCAGCCCGCCACCCGCTCCTGGCCTCCAGCAGCAACTCCAACATCAGCAGCAGCAGCAGCAGCAACCGCAGTCTCAGCAGTCTGCGGGATCGCAGCACCGCTAACTTATTGTGCACGCCCGTATTCGTACTTGTTGCCCTCCACTGCATGCACGCATTCTTCCGGCTGTGTGTCCCTGATGGCAATTCGGAACGCAGTGCAGGTCGGTAATCTTGTACAGTCTCGCTTACAAGATCTCGTCCGGATCTATCCTAGAGTATCATGATGCGCTCCAGTGCACTCTCATTGGGTAATATGCCGTCGAACAGCGTTGCCATCCCCAGCGCGCGTCTTTCTGGACAGAGAACGGGGCAACGTTCGCACACGGAAG